>JAAVUK010000454.1:0-28040 GCA_014899095.1 Fusarium buxicola
GGGCGGATGCGACTTCGGTGCGCCAAATATGGATGCGCTCTTGTTTGGCCGGGGGCATGAGGGGGTTCTGTTTGACGAGGCGGGGAGTGTTATCCATGGTTGGTATTTGTGACTCGTGTGTTTCGTGAATGTGAGGTCGTCTCGGGTTTCAAGTGCAGTCGTGTTTATAGTGCTGGTGTCGTTCGTCCCTTCACCGGTGCGGAGTGAATCGAGTTGCTGCGACAGGACGGGAGTGGCAACTCAGGCACTGTCCTTGTCCAGGAGATATTCGCATGCGATCTTTAAGTCGGCCAGATAGGACGCCGACAATTCAGTTCTCGAGTGCCGTGCCTCGTCGCCCGCAGGTTCGTCTGTATTGTGCTTTGTCGCCCCAAACGTGCTTCCTCGATCTTTCAAGTCTCCAAGTTCCAGGGCGTAAATAACGCCCGGGGTATCAAAAGCGTCGCCCGAAAGGAATGGGGAAAGGAGGCCAGGGAAGCAATGGTCCAAAAAAAGGAAGCGAGGAATATTTGTAGATGGTAGGATAAAAGGAGAAATTGGCTTCACAGCAAGTATCCGTAGGTGGTCAAGCTAGAGACGCCAGGCCCCGGTCCGATCGTTGGCCGCCTCTGTTTAAGGCGGTTCGCGCACGCCGGCCAAAGGTGGAGGAGCGGCCAAAGATTGACTCGTGCAAATTGATGCAGAACAAGAAGGGGGAAATAGAGGTTATTTGGGGGAGATTGGAGCAGGCAGTTTGAGGGACTGACTGCTAAAGTGATCAACACTCGAGAACGTCGCGTGCTACTCTATGTCTGCTCCGGGGAGGCTGGCTGGGATGGATCCTTGCTGGGTACGTATCTTCCGTGCAGAGTGGATAATAGCGGATGCGGCTAAATGCAGTGCAGTACAGTATGGACGCTGTAAGGTAACGTGCACGTCGTCAACTTGGCGTCGCGGTTCTAAAGATAAGGAGTATTCGAGCTGAAAGAATGAGCCTGAGGGAGGGAGGGAGAGAAGGAGGCGAGCGAGCGAGATAAATCAAGTCAAGAGACAGTCAAGAGACAGTCACAAACAACGCCGCTCGGTCCCCGGCATCGGGCGAGTCAAGCCGTGAGGGCAGATCTCGCGGGGACGGGAAAGAGTGGTCAGAAGGCCTAGGGAGCCAGTACGTAGCCCCGGGCCGTCGTTCTACAGGGCACGTATACCCTGTTCTACAGGGTAAGGTCCTTCAAGCTTCAAGCGGGCGAGGCCGATAAGGGATCATCCGACTGCGGGTGGCGTTCGCCGTTAGCGGGAAGAAGCTAACGGTGAAGAGAATTGGTGCAGTGATAGCATCTTATTAGCTGGATGTAGACTGCTAATGGGCCGTGGCTGGACGGTAAGAGAAACACATGATTCAACTGTAGTTCACATGTCGTGAAACAGGCTGAATTCGATCATCACCAGGGCTCAGACGAGAGGGACTCACACCGATGCTTTTGGACTACCTATTACATCCATAACCAGAGACGAGCGTCGTTGTTTTCTCCCTGAACCTAACCTCGCCCGCCCATTCTATCCATAACATGTCCATCAAACGCTCAATTCCATACATAGACCCCAAAACGCCAAAGCACCCACCAAGTCTTAACCCGCCTTCCCGACTACGCCCTTGTGCTCGGTTTCAAAGTCTCCCACCCTCCCGCCTCCTGACCCTCGTCCAGCGAGTCCAGAAGGTCTACCGTCCCTTGCTGTTGCTGTTGCTGTTGCTGCCGCAGATGTGGTTTCGGATGCACAGGCGGTGGTGCTCGGCGACCCGGCAGTCCCCCCCGGGCATCTCCACCCATCATGCCGGGCAAACCCACTGCTCCGACCGGAGCTGATAGTTTTGCACTTGAGCCGGTCATCCCAGGCTTCGGCAGGGCCACCGGCTTTCGTGCCGGGCCAGCCCCAAGTCCCTGGGGATGAGGGCTTCCGGTCAAACCCGCCGTAGCGGCCCTGGTCGGCAATGGAGGCCTACAGTCGTCATCCATGGCGCTGTGACTCGACACTGGACTTGCCGTTGGGGATATCGTGGCCAAGTGAGCTGGTTTCTTCGCTACTGGTGGCGGGGATTTCCCAGACTTGCTATGCTGCTGCGAGGTATGAGAAACGTGAGAGGCAGCTGACGCCGGTCGAAGGGGCGCTGGAAGCGGCTGTGTCTGGGTTCTATTAAGCCCAAAGCCATTGCTTGCTGCCGCTTGTCCCACAGCCGCAGTCTGCCGGCGCGGAGGCGGAGGCGGAGGCGGCGTCTCTCCTCGACTGCCGGGGCCATGGTCGTCCGTCAGGGCTATACGCCCGACCTTGGCTGGCAATGTTGTTGGGTCAAACGGTGGAGGCAGCTTCCGAGGCGGGATACTTGAAGCGGCCGCCATAGCAAGAGGTAAGTTGACCTTCTCGAATGGTGAACTCGACATGCTTGATAAAGACGCCTTGGATGACGATCTTGGAATCGATATCCAGTCCGCCTCCTCCGTTTGACCAAATGGGTTCGACGGACGACTAGGGTTGAGGGCAACGGCCTGCCCATTTCTGGCCTTCGGTACAGGCACTGCGGCACGAGCAGGCTGCTTATTATCTAGCCACCACTTTTGGCGATCTGAACTTGCAGGCGGTAGGCCAGGCTCGATTGAATCATAGCCGATTAGATCTTCGTCGTCGCTATCTTCGCCAGTGCCAAGATGAGCTGTAGCATCTCCCACTTCGGCCTTCCGGCGTTGATATAGCTCTTTGCTAATCGACTCTCGTTGAGACTCGTCGACAATGCTCACCCTGCACTCGAAGGCAGCGTGGACAGGTCGGTGGTCTGAAAATTTGAGAGGCGCTGAGTTGTACAAGATCTGTCTGAGATGGGGACCCTTTCGAAGAATACGATCCGTCCATGCGGGAATGCGAGCCTTTTCCCTGCGATCTTGTTAGCGTGAAGAAACGAAACGAAACGAAACAAAAGAAAGAAAGGGGTATGGGGAGCGTACGAAGTGTCGTAAGTATCAGTTCCAATGTCGAACTTGTACGTTGGTGGAAAGGTGATGCGAGCCTCCGAGTAAAAAGGGAACGATAGGCCAGCTACCATCTGGAGGTTGAGCTGGTCGTTTTCGTACAGAGCCTCGAAATCGCGCTTCATTACAAGAGCGCGCGCAGTTTCTAAGCTCAACCCGATGCGATAGTTGAAGTCGCCCAGCCAGATAACGGCATCTGCTTGTGTTAACATGAAACCATACTGTCAAAACTGCCGATAGCTTCGGCCCTGAGAGGACTCACCGTGATCATCGATGCCTCTATTCCTCTGAAAGCGTAGACCATGATGAATCGTTGCATAATCGCGATTCCGCTCTTCGTAGTTCGCAAAACCGGCTGCCAAATGCGCTGTGACGAAGCAGATATGAGTATTTGCATAGTCAAATCGGATCGCAACCGCGCCCTTGTTTCCTGCCATGCCAGACATGCCGGTCTTCTTCACGCTGCCCTCGACGTTCTTAATGTTGGCCAGACTCGGTGTCTTGACGAAGATGCACAGTGCTGCCCCAACAAGCTGCCCGCTTCGCAGCAACACATACTTCGCGCCTCCTAATCGCTTCTGCCGCTCATTAAGATTGCTCTTCACAGCCTGCTCCCACATATTCTTCCGAGAAGGGTCGCTGTTCATGATCTGCTGTGGACTGAGTTCCACGATTTCCTGGAAGCCAACCACGTATATGTCTGGCTGAGCATTGCCTAGGGACTCTGGGAACAACCAAGGACCGAGATCATGATCGACACCTTCCGTACGGCCGTTGAGGTTGAAAGTACCAACCCATATGGTGATGCCGTTGTAAGAAGTGAACTCGCCACTTCGCTTGGCCAACTCGGATGACACAAAATCGCTAATAGGATCAAATAAAACAACTGGTGCCTGACCAACAAGGCGGCCCAGCAACATGTCAATGGTGATCTGTCGAGAAGGGTCAAGGAAGTTGTTATGATAGATGCGCTGGACAGACTTGCGAACATCGGCGACGGCGCCAGCGAGCGACATCTTCCCATGGCGTGTGAAGGATGACTTCAACGCGCCCGTTCCAGCGTACGTTTTAGACAACGAGTCGCCGTTATCAGCCCATAGACTGGAATGCCTCATCCAGAAGTCAGAGGCAGCGAATTCGCCTCGGTGTCCTAGAAAAGCTTCAACTGCCATTTGGGAAATCATGGTCTGGACGAGATTGGTTCGGTCAAGGCAATCCAGACAGTTGGTTCGGAAAACACCCTCCTGCTGGAGTACAACCACCATACGCGCATGTCCAAAGCCATCTTGGTCCTCCCTCGGGTCGCTGGTCTCCTCTGCAAGGAAGTATGCAAAGCCATCGGTGGAGTCTTCAATGTAGCGGCGAATATCTCGAGCAGCCTCGTACCCTGCAGGCCCTTTGGTCTCCGCGTGGAAATCATAGTTCGTTTCCCGTAAGAGGGTATGATCCCAAGATCCGTCCGGCCCTGGGCGGCTCAGGGGGCAATGCCTGACACCATTGCGATAGAGTGTGCTAAGCTCAACCTCGCCCGGCTTGGTTTCGCTGAGAAGATTGATGACGTGGACGGCTCCATATGATTGCTCAAGCTCCTCGAAATGCTTGTTGAATGCGGGCTGTGTACCATCAGGAGATCTGGTTACTGTAATCTTCTGGCGCCCTGGGATGAGGTCGGCAGCCTGTTCCCAGAAGACAGGTACAGACCCGCGCACCTGGGCATACGAGAACAGGGTCCCTGCTGGGCTCCAGAACGTCGTCTCGGTCTCGACAAAGTTGGCAACATGTCCATCGTCATCGATGCCTCGTGAGTTGAAGCGAGTTCCGGCCCTTCGACAAGATAGACGCGATATGAGAGACATGAAAGAGGGCATGCCAGTTTTGACATTCTTTATGGGCGACGAGCTCAGCGGAATGGTCATTGTCTTACAGAACCCCCGAATGGCTGAAGTGAGAAAACGCGAAGCATCGAGAGCTGCTCGTTCATGGGGCATGAGTCGTGAGCGAAACTGTACTAGGGGGCTGATCATGAAAGAGTTCCAGAGGAATCCATCGTCGAAATTGTCGATCTCGAACGAGGTGGAGTTTATTGGTCTAGCCATGTCAGTGCAATGCTTAGTCGAGGAATTGCAGACCGACATACCTGTCCTGCACTCGGTTGGTAAGGTCAAAATCTGTACTGTAGTAGAAGGTTCCGTTGCTGAGTAGGTTGCGTAGGTCATGGCAAGGATGTTGTTCCATAGCCACCTCTCTTCGACTGAGACCCTGACCATAAGGACTCGACTGCGCCAGCGTAGCATCCGAAAACTCGGATTCAAGGGATTCGAGAGGCACGACATCATCGTAATCTGCGCTGCTTAAGCAGTAGAACGCCACGCCACCTATGCGTTCAACCGTCTCGCCGGGTCGTATTGTGGCGGCTCGTGTTGCGTGCGTGATGACAGATAAGAAGACTTCACCATTGACTGCAATCAAGCCCAGTGTTCCGTAGATCGGTCGATGGGTCAGACGGCGATAGTCTTGCAGCAGGTGCTTCGAGCCGGGTGCAAATTCGACCATGCACTTGGAAATGAGAGTCTCGCCGCCGTTCCCGCGGGGTCGCACAGACGCGGCGATAGATGTAAGCGAGCCATTGGCGATAGCTTCACTGGTAGAGGTAGTGTATCGAAAGATTAGGGCGTGTGAGGAGGATACGATAGCGATGGATCGATGAGGATAATCGCGGATATAGAGTTCACATGATTTCTCAGGGGCGGGAGCCTGGGAAGACCAGGTAGTAGAGGAGTATTCCATCGTGTGTTAGAGGACGAGAGCACAGGGCGGGTAGCCTCAGGGTTCGACGTGTGCGAGGGAGCGATTGCGAAGCAGCATCAGAGGCTCTGTTGATCCATGATCGACTGTTAGAACGACAAGATATTTGAGAAAGATAGTGCGTCCGTAGGTGGGAGTAGTCGGCGCTTTGGGGGCTTGTCTGACGTTGGGATGAAGCATCGAGGTTTGGGCCTCGAAGAATATTAGAGGCGCTCCAGATGCACTGCGAATGACGTTTCTGAGCTGGGGTGCCGCGATCCAATCCCTGGCTGCTGGCGCTCACCTCAGTGGACGTGGCTCCACAGGTTGAATCTACATAGCCAAAGACATTTGGCAGGGGCTCCTCAGCGGCTTGAATACGAATGAAACCATCACATAAGCATGCTTAAAAACAATTTAATCAAGTTTGTTTTCATGGCGTTAAACTGTGAATATGGTAAAGGTGGTGTGTTCGCAAGCTTGGAGAACGGGACATGATGGGAGCTGGGAGGTCGGTCCAGAGGCTCAGCCTGTGCAACGGGATGAAGTCTTCAAGATAGGTAACATCCCAACCTGTTGTTGGGGATCCACAGTGTTCCCAGCTTCTCATGTCACTAAGCCTGAGCAATTCCGCACACATTGCAGAAATAGTTGGCTGAAAGCTTACGACCGGTTTCAAGGTTGTTGTTCTGTTGAGGAAGCGGAAGGCCAAGCTCCCAGTTGACGTGGACATTTGCGACTGGAATATCTTCAAAACCAAGGCAACCAAAACTGTCTTGCTGCACAGAGCGGCTGGATAATATCAAGTAAAACACGAAACTGGACAAGCTAAGCTACTCGTTCCACCATGGATTTCTTTCAAGTCGATCAGTGAAACCCATAGCTTCGATATTGTCCTCTGACCAATATCGTTGATGCTGGCGTTTGGCCGAAGGGAAGAATAAGAAGAAATCAGAACAAAGAGACATAAAAACAAACACGTAGCGAGCTTCAGATTCGATTTTGAGATCATGCTCTCTTGTAGAGAGCGTTCATTCTCTTCCTATCATATGATTATGTGAGAATCATCATCAGCCAATTTAATACAGAAAAGAAGAATCTTCACTTCCACCGCACGCATCGAGAAATATCTGCAGTCTTTGAACGCGTGCTTAGTCACCGGGAAACCGGCAGATTGTTGCCCCGGATGCACCTCGACAGGTAGATGAGGCTGGGGGACTTATTGAAGAAGTCACCAGACTGCTTGCAGAAGCCCCGCTAGCCCAATCGTCACCAATTTTTGGGGCAACTTCCCAAGCACGTGCAGCTGAAGCCGATAAGTGACTTGATCACAAGGTATCCCTGGAAAAGAGCTTGTCGACCGCGAACTCAGTTACCAGCCCCTGCCTTTCGCGACGAGACGTGAGCATTGAGCGTCATCTCCTGTCTACAACTTCACACATCGCCCCGTAAACCCGAGCCTCGATCGCCTTTCTCTGTTCACATCAATCGGACTACGCGACACACAAAGAGGAACTTTTGGCCATTCGGACGACATGAGTGACTTCGGCCACTTTGGCGGCTCTGACGAGGAGTACGCGACTGTGCGCAAGCACAATACTGAGGTGGTATGTCTCGATACCTTCGAACTCTTGTTGCGCTCGACCTTGATCGCTGACACATTCTTGACCATAGGAGGCCGACCCCGATAATTTCGAAAACTGGGAAACCCTCATAAAAGCCTGTGAGACACTGGAGGGCGGCTTGAACCGCAACTCGAGCCCCCAAGCTCTGGCAATCTTCCGTGATGCCTACGACCGATTCCTCCTTAAGTTCCCTCTCCTGTTCGGCTACTGGAAGAAGTATGCGGACATGGAGTTCAACATTGCAGGTCCCGAGTCTGCTGAGATGGTCAGTATATGTATGACTGGTTCTCTCCAAGCATGTTGCTGACGGCAAGCAGGTCTACGAAAGAGGATGCGCAAGCATCACTAATTCTGTCGACTTGTGGACGGATTACTGCTCCTTCAAGATGGAGACAACCCATGACCCACACCTCGTCAGAGAGTAAGTTTCATTTGGATGATTTCTTCCCCTCCCCTTAACATGCCTGTCGGCGCAGTGTTTCGCTTGACCAGAGTGGTCTCGGTCGACATATCCGCGAGGGCTTCACACTTCACTTTCAAGATGTCTGATGGTGAGATATGCCTGCAGTAGCCCCATCAAGCCGGGATGCTCTCTCACGCTCTCTGCCAGGCTCTGTTGATGGTCATCCGTGCTCGTTCCAAACCTCAAAGTCGTCCTTGCGTTACACGTCACCCGCTCGGGAGAACCTGATCTCGGTTTTGCTACTCACTTGCACAACCATCCTCCCCTCTGTATTGATCCTCTCCGTCCCCGTACCCTGAGTTGACCCTTCCGCAGTGATGACATGTTCTAACATAAGCAACTAGACTCTTCGAGCGCGGCACAACTTCTGTCGGCCTTGACTTCCTGGCTCACCCCTTCTGGGACAAGTACATCGAATACGAGGAGCGTCAGGAGGCCCACGACAAAATCTATGCCATCCATGCTCGCATCATCCGCATACCTTTGCACCAATATGCACGATACTATGAGCGATTCCGATCACTGTCGCACAACCAGCCCATGGCAGAAGTGGTGGCTGCTGATGTCTTGACGCGATTCAAGTCCGAGGTCGAGGAAGAAGCCATGGCATATGGCGGCGCGCCGAAACCCGAGCTAGAGATTGAGCGTGATATTCGTGCCAAAGTCGACGCCATGTACTACGAGGTTTTCACGGCAACGCAAACCGAGGTATCGAAGCGATGGACCTACGAATCGGAGATTAAGAGACCGTACTTCCATGTTACCGCCCTCGAGCATCCGCAGTTGGTAAACTGGCGCAAGTATCTGGATTTCGAGGAAGCGGAGGGTGATTTTGCGCGAATCGTTGCCTTGTATGAGCGGTGTCTCACTACATGCGCGTACTACGATGAGTTCTGGTTCCGATACGCTCGATGGATGTCTGGCCAGGAAGGAAAGGAGGAGGAGGTGCGAAACATTTATGTGCGCGCCTCGACAATGTTCGTGCCCGTCAGTCGGCCGGGTATTAGGATGCAGTGGGCCTATTTTGAGGAGAGCGCCGGCCGAGTTTCGATTGCTCTCGACATCCACGAGGCGATCTTGCTCCAGTTGCCAGACTGTGTCGAGGTCATCGTGTCATGGGCCAACGTTCAGCGACGGCAGAACGGAATCGATGCCGCCATTCAGGTGTACAAGGACCAGATTGACGCTCCAACAGTGGACATTTATGCCAAGGCTGCCTTAGTTGCGGAGTGGGCTGTGTTAATCTGGAAGGCCAAGGGCTCGGTGGAAGAGGCTCGCGGTGTCTTTCTCAAAAACGTACAGTGGTATGCAGACAGCCGACTCTTCTGGGACCGATGGTTCCAGTTCGAGCTGGAGCAGCCCACAAGCGCCGAGACCGAAGCCCAGCACGGAGAGCGGATGAAGCGGGTGTTTGATGAACTCCGAGAGCGGAGTCGCCTCTCTGCGTCGGTCAAGAAGGAGCTGACGCAGGTCTACCTTAACTATCTCGTTGAGCGGGGTGACAAAGATGCAATGAAGGTGTTTTTGCAGGTTGACCGAGAAATTTTTGGGTGAGTATACATCGCTTCCCTGCGATGGGTGATCAAAGTGCTAACCATCTCACAGGCCCTCATCAGTAGCCAAACTATCCAAGGGCGGAGACGGGCTCAAGGAGAATGGCGCCGTCCAGAGCGAACTGGACGAGGCGAGCAAGCAGAGGGCCGAGGCTCGGTACCTCCACTTCTACGAGACCCACGGGGAGTCGGACCCTAATGCTCAAGGCAATGCGGATTTCAACTGAGGGATATAGTTGAAAGAATCGAATCGGATGAGACAGGTGTTCGAGGCGCTGATTCTGAGGAGGATTTAATCAAGTGTGGGACTCTCGAGTTGTATTATAAAATGATGCCCCTGCGAAATGCAAAGCGGGCTTGGATGATGTTGGGAGGGTATAGGATGTTCCTCTTTGGCATCCTGCTTCTGACTGGATCCTCTACGCTGATTCAGGGTGGCTAATTGATGGGAACGGCGGTCAATGATAGGTACTTTTAAGACCTGGTTTCACTCGGTTTGATGGATCAGAAGAACATATCTCGTGGAACTATTCTGTGCATTCACACATCTGGCGCCAGTTCCCTGGGCACAAGGCATCGGCGACGCTTATCAGATGCACTCGACTCGGTAGTCTATAGTTATGCGGAGTGCAGCAGGTGGACGCGGGGTTTGTCCGGCGGCCACCGGAGGATTGTCGGGAAGTGTTTGCTTCACGGTGGTCGGGATATTCCGATGAGTGCCGGCCGTATCCGATCATTTGTTTAGTTGGCTTGGTACAGTATCTAACCTAGCTGGGTGATGCCTGGGGACTAGATGGGGAAAAGAAAGGAAAGTGGAAGATGAGATTGATAATGAGTAGGTTCTGGGATCTGGGGATGAGAACCAAGAGGAGAAGAGCCTCGAATCACTTGGATATTAGCAAACGGTAGCCATAGCCGAAATTCCTCTCTTAGGGTCTAGTTTTTTTTTGACAGTTGATCATAGATGGAATTCGGAACTTGTTCTCGGCAAACCCAGCGCTGATTATGGGTTGTGCCGCATTCAACTTCCCGATATGACGAAATGTTTCAATATAATTGCTGACTGTACCAAAGTAAAGGTACATGGTGCGTGCTTGACACTAATCGAATACATAGGGGAATTGCACAACCTCGGAGAGGCGAATCGATTTGGAATCTTGCCTTGCCAAGCTTATAGCTCCAGCAATGGGTGACCTCTCTGTCGACATTCTAATGATTCCATCATTCTTGGTACCCCTACGGTAGGGAGCGATGGATGACAAATCATGCTCAAAGACGCAACTCGGAAAAAGGTTGGAGTTCTGTTCTCCTTGCGTAGTTTCCGTGTTACATCCGAGGGCTCTCGAGGGAGATAAGGAAGAGAATTGGAAGACATTTTAGACCAATAATTTTAGACCGAGACCGAGACAACCTAAGCAAGGTCGTGATATTATGGCGGCTTCGAGTCATTGGCAGGGGAGGACTCATGCGGGAGGGCGTCCGTTCGGTTCGGGCGCCACTCCGCCCTCCTGTCGTCTTCTCGGGTGAGACTTTTTGTTCATGTCACTCTCTCTCAGGGTCCCAGGTCCCCTTCGAGATGGAGGGGTGCCTGAGAATTTTCTTTGCTTGGATCCTGGGCTAGTTGAACTCTGATGGTTGGTCGCCTCGTGGCACTCAAAGAAGGGTCTCATCCGTTTTCCCTTTTTCAATCTGACACGGCCGTTGAGAATTAGACTCCCCTCCTTGGGTACAGAACCCGGACTACAGCGCATCTCACTCCTCATTGTCATCCCTGCTGCTCCCTGCGAGCTCTACGTTTCTGTTCCTGTCATCGGCCTCTCAGAGGAAAGTAAATCACCATGACCAAGGGTCTCCACCAGCTCCACCAACTCCACGAGGGCGTCTTGGGCCTCCTCCCCCGCCGCGGGTCCGTTAGCAACTGGGTCGAGTAGACAAGATTGACCAATTGTGGGTGATCAATTTCAACGCGTCCTATCGGTTCTTGAACCCGGAAGTACTGGGCCTGCTCCGAGAGGAAGGGAGGTACCTGGAGATGCCGTCAAGTTGAGGCTTCGTCAGTGCTTGTGACGCTGAGTCCAGGCCGTAAGCGTCTCAAGATAGCTATCGACCGGGTGCCAAGGTGGTATCGTACCTAGCTTCCAAGGTACCTCGGTGCCGCAAACACCGGGCCGGACTGGGCTTACCAGAGTGAAGCTGCTTTTTCTGCGGCCTTCCATGGATCGCGTCGGCGACTCGGCGACGGGGAGTGCATCAATCGCCTTAGGTTGACACGGCAGGTCCCCCGTCTCAGATTCTGCTCTGCAAGCTTTCCTCCTCCTTCTTCCTCCTCCCTCCCTCCCTCTGCGAAGCAACATCTTTGAGCGTCTTATCATATCACGATCCTTCACAGTCAAGGTATGTACTAGTCACTTCTAGATTGCGTCTACTCCCCTATTTCTGGCTCAAACAGAAATTGCAATCCTCCATCACAAGCTAACATTGCCGTTCGCGCATCACAGATGGCCTCCGCTACCCGACAGTTTGCCCGCGCGGCCACTCGCGCCACTCGCAATGGCTTCTCCGTTGCTCCCCGTCAGGTCTTCCGTCAGCAAGGCCGCCGTCACTACTCCTCTGAGCCTGCCCAGAAGTCCTCTTCTACCTGGCTCTGGCTGACCGGTGCCGCTGTTGCTGGCGGTGCTGGCTATTACTATTATGCCAACGGCGCTGCTTCCGCCGCTCCCAAGGTCTTCACTCCTACCAAGGAGGACTACCAGAAGGTCTACAACGAGGTCGCCGCTCTTCTGGAAGAGAAGGACGACTACGATGATGGCAGCTACGCCCCCGTCCTCCTGCGTCTCGCCTGGCACGCCAGCGGTACCTATGACAAGGAGACTGGCACCGGTGGCAGTAACGGTGCCACGATGCGATTTGCCCCCGAGGGCGACCATGGCGCCAACGCCGGTCTGATTGCTGCCCGTAACTTCCTTGAGCCCGTCAAGGGTGAGTGTCCTTTGATCGCTTTTGAAAAGCCGCGATTGGCTAATTGGTTTAACAGAGAAGTTCCCTTGGATCACCTACTCTGATCTTTGGATCCTTTCTGGTGTTTGCGCCATCCAGGAGATGCAGGGCCCCATCATCCCCTACCGACCTGGCCGCAGCGACCGTGATATCTCTGCCTGCACTCCCGATGGCCGTCTTCCCGACGCCACCAAGAGCTCTGGCCACCTGCGAGACATCTTCTACCGCATGGGCTTCAATGACCAGGAGATTGTCGCCCTCTCCGGCGCCCACGCCCTCGGCCGATGCCATACTGACCGATCCGGCTTCACCGGTCCCTGGACTTTCTCCCCTACCGTCCTGACCAACGACTACTTCCGTCTGCTCATCGAGGAGAAGTGGCAGTGGAAGAAGTGGAACGGTCCTGCTCAGTACGAGGACAAGTCCACCAAGACCCTCATGATGCTTCCTACCGATATGGCTCTTGTCCAGGACAAGAAGCTCAAGCCCTTCGTTGAGAAGTATGCCAAGGACAACGACGCCTTCTTCAAGGACTTCTCCGACGTCGTTCTCCGACTCTTCGAGCTCGGTGTTCCCTTCGCCCAGGGTACTGAGAACCAGCGATGGACTCTCAAGCCCACTACTACCTCTTAAGCCGATCAAAAGTGATGGAAAAGCTACGAGAAGATGTATTGTAGGTTTTATACGGGAACTAGATCTGGTCATCATGTCGGTTGATGCACTTGAAGAGCGATATCCGGAGTTTTGATTGTAACCATTAGAAGCAGGTTGGATAGCCTGCCAACTCAGATTTTTTTTTGTCAACCTGGCTGTATCACTGCATGTGAACGCCCTCCTACATTTCTCACATATGGTAGAGACCAAAAGTAATTTCTTTACTCTGACTTTCGACGTTAAACTTTTTGAGTGCACCATGCGACCTGTAAGACAACGGCCCGAACCGCAGTTGTAGCAACGATGGTGTCATGACGCCCCCTCCTTTGAGCGTCCAACGACCATTGGACCAGTACCTGCGTCTGCCACACCAACTTTTGGCCATCTGCAAGGCCGGTTTTTTTTTTTGAAGCGGTGATGCTGGTCAACAGGCTACCTGGATGTAAAGTACCGATAATTCGAGGTTATCGTTGTGTTTCCGCCAGCCATGACTGAGATGAATCGCAGGAAGCATTGGAATAGGCCGCTGGCCACATCTTTGCGCTCGTTGTATGCTTCATAGTACTGGCCTGAACGCGCGAGTAGTAGCTTTTGCACAAGACAATTGTTGCACTCGTCTTTTGTTACTGGTTTATTTTGTACCGGACGGCTAAAGAGGGCCCTATTGGTCCTCCTTCTGCCGAGGTCCTAACCTTAAGGATGCCCAGCAGCCTTCCTGGCTACTTTCTGTATCCGAACAGGGAACCTTCAGACAGAATAAGATGCAAAAAGTCATTACTTGATAGAAGTCACTTGGTATATGCACTGGGACGAAGACACTTATAGTCGGTAATACTGAATACGTGAGCCTTGAGTGTGGCATATGTCTCAAGGGAGACAGACACCCCATACGCCTAACTTCCGCTCGCCCCTGAGGCGGTAGAGAACCAGGTCAAGTGAAGGTTGGGGGCAATATCGACATTCCTAGAAGCGTACCTGCGTCCTTTCCTTTAGCCTATGTACTGGCTAGCGGTAGACATGACAAGGGGGTTGCTGACGGTGCGGGTCAGATACTCGGGCCCGGGCATCCATTGCTGGCTAACTCGGCCGAGTTGGCTGCTTGCATGCGATCTCACTTTGCCCGTGGCTGTACTATAGAAGCGGAACTGCTGACTTTGGTTATTATAGGATGCCAGAAATCACTACACATCATCATCGTGGAAGTCCAATGCACGACTTCTTGAATATTCGGACACTTATGCATACCTTTCTGAGATGATGTTATTTCTTTAGAGGCGGCGAGACGGACATAGAACGAGTTAAAGCGAATCTTCGCTTCATCGGAAACGCCTAGTATCAGCCAGATCCAACATTCAGCCCAGGAATCGGGTATTTGACGATCCTTTAAAACAATGCCAATAGTTCTGGAGCAGCCCATCAGGTCCAATTCATTGTTAGATTAGAATCAGATTCTAACCTGGGTTGAGTCGGGATAGTATGAAGCTTTCACCTTAGCAGTCACACTGGTTGGAGCCGGTGTAATCGAGAGTAACCTCCCGAATGGGTTTGGGCATTTGTCAGGTGTCAGGGCTTTCAAGATTATTCAGCGCCAGAGCTGTTGAACTGCGCGAGTTTAATAAGTAGTAGACCGACTAACCACCGAGGTAAGAATGGAAAAGGCTCCATTCGCACGTCATTGTGTGCTTAGCAATCCAAGGTTGCG
The DNA here is from genome assembly GCA_014899095.1 of Fusarium buxicola. Lineage (NCBI taxonomy): Eukaryota > Fungi > Ascomycota > Sordariomycetes > Hypocreales > Nectriaceae > Fusarium > Fusarium buxicola. The sequence continues at coordinate 14,775 of JAAVUK010000454.1, forward strand.
ATAAAGAGGTCAATCGAAAAGAAATTTTGCCTCGGAGTAACTCAAGCCGAATAGGCGTCAACTTCCGTACAAATACCATCAGCTCCCACAACCTATCAAAGCAGCATCACAAATATTCACGCTTCGACGCTCAATCTGTACCCATCAGCAACCATGACCCTCGAAGACATTGGGAACAAGCCCGCCGCCGGGGTTCCCTACTTCACCCCGGCACAAGAACCCCCGGCCGGTACCCCGCTCGAGTCCGCCTCGGCCCCGACTGTCTTCAAGCCCCTCCGCATCCGCGGCGTTGAGCTTCAAAACCGCTTCGGCGTCTCTCCTATGTGCACCTACTCTGCCCAGGATGGTCGCCTAACAGACTGGCACCTCGTTCATCTCGGCCAGTTTGCTCTGCAGGGCGCCGGTCTTGTCTTTGTCGAGGCTACCGCTGTTGAGCCCCGCGGCCGTATCAGCCCTAACGACTCGGGCCTTTGGGACGATGAGCACATTGCTCCTCTCAAGCGCATCACTGATTTCATCCATAGCCAGAACTCACGAGCGGCGATCCAGCTCGCTCATGCTGGTCGTAAGGCCAGCACCCTTGTGCCGTGGATTGGCGGTACTGCCAAGAAAACGATTGCTTCCAAGGAGGTAGGAGGCTGGCCTGAGGACGTGATCGCGCCGAGTGCGATCCCTTTTGCGGATGATCATGCGACGCCGCACGAGCTGACGGTTGAGGAGATTAAGGAGCTTGTGCAGAAGTGGCAGGACGCCGCTGTACGAGCAGTCAAGGCGGGCTTTGACGTTATTGAGATCCATGGCGCCCACGGCTATCTCCTTACCAACTTCCTCTCACCTGTCTCCAACGTGAGTTTCTCTATTCTTCCCTTTAATCCCAAGCATCGCGCCAAATCCGATTTTCTGACTAATTTGCGCGACAGAGACGGACAGACCAGTATGGCGGCAGCTTCGAGAACCGGACCCGTCTCCTCTTTGAGATCACTGAGGCTATCCGCGCTGTCATCCCCGCCGAGATGCCCCTCTGGCTACGCATTTCCGCGACAGAATGGATGGAGTGGACCAACGAGCCCTCTTGGGATCTCGAGAGCAGCATCCGTCTAGCCAAGCAGCTCCCCGGTGTGGGAATCGACGTCCTTGACGTCAGCAGCGGCGGTAACGCATCCGCCCAGCAGATCAAGGTCCACCAGACCTTCCAATCCGACCTGGCCGGCAAGATTCGTGACGCAGTGCGCACTGACGGCAAGGAACTTCTGATCGCAACCGTTGGTCTGGTCACGGCCGGCGCCTTTGCGCGCTCCGTTGTTCAGGAAGATGAGGATCCCAAGGCCGATCTCGTGCTTGTGGGAAGGCAGTTCCTGAGGGAGTCCAACTTTGTACTGAGCGCCGCGCAGCAGTTGAATGTGGAAGTGAAGAGGCCGATTCAGTACCACCGGGCACCGCCTAAGCCCCGGGGTCGATGGAATTTGTAAACGATCTTTTAAGTCTGTGTTTTGGGTTGCGATAGACCGGCGTTATAAAAGCCTCGGTATCAGTAGAGCGTAATTCTGACTATATTTCTGACCCTTTGCGTGATTTGGCAGTGGCTTTCCTGTTGTCAGTGACCCTTAGGGCTCTGAGAATACAACATGATGATTTAGTGGTGTTCATTTCGTTTGGCTGGCTTGAACAGTGATTCACGAGGTAAGTACCATTGGCCAATTCAGTGTCGGATGCATATACACTCTTATATGAAGCATGTCTCAGGCTCATCCGAAGCTTTACTTGCTTAAACTTGACTGTGAAAGGAAGGTGGAAGAGACTATGTGACGAGCACCATTGTAGTGAACACTCATACCCGCCTTACACAAGATCAGCTTTGCTCAAAAATCGAGGAACAATCTCGGTAGTTGTTTTGAGCTATTGTATCCAAAGTTAAACTTGCCTAGCATTTGTTGGCCTGATGATCGAAGAAAAGGTCAAACCTACTGAGCCACTTGGGCATAGTTAAGAGGTTCTTGCTGCACACGGCTCATGACCGCTATGCAAACGTCATCGACTGTGTGCTTACTGTACTGCGTAGTATGCTACAACTACCTCTGGCACGGCGGGGATTATCTATGCAGCATCTCTATAGAATATGAGCTCCAGAGTATGCATTGGCGTGCTTGGCTGGAGATGATCTTATCAAGGAAGGCTGAGCATATTCATTACCAACAAGACTAAGCAGCCGCTGTCAAAACACCATTGCATCTTATGAGGAGTCTCACGTTAAGATTTCCGATCTTCATATCAGCTGGTTTGAGTACGTAGTGCTTTTTGGCCCACCGACCTAGGTATTGCGCAGAAGCCTTAGACAAGTTCACCGCTCTCAGACTGACGATAGAAAGGCCTTTCCTTATATACGGAGACCGACAGATGAAAAAATCAATTCCCAGTTGAAGCCATTCGTAGTCGATGGCGACCATGTTATTGCCTCCGTGCCTCCACAGAGGCCATCTTGCTAACGCTAGACGTGAAGTGGCGGGGGGCTCATGAGGCGGACTGAGTCCGGTGGGGCCAACTCCATCCAATGTCAATGTGGATCTATCAACGAGCCGATAAGCTGACTGAATGATGTTTTGCTTCATTTTCTTCTGAGCGAGCAAACCATAAGAGAAATGGAGTGGTTTCTGTGCCGCCCAAACTCAAGCGAAATTTCGCCTTGTTCATGGCAGATTTAAGTCGTTGAAGGGGAAATAGTGGCATGGTTTCTTGTGGTGCCAATATCGAGGCGTCTCCGTAGGGGGGGCCTCAATAGTAGAGGCGATAGTCTATCCAACGGCGCTGCAGCCTCATGACTCTGTAACATTGACCCCGATGAAGACAAATCTTGAAATAGATGCCTCTATGCTGAAGCTGTCACCATTATTCATGCTCCAAGTGTCTGGCAGTAAGTAGACATTCCGGGTTAATCTTTTCTAGTAATATATTCCAAAATCAACACAGCTCTTGGACTGATGAACCCCGCCAACTACCTATGCATCAACACCACAAAAGCCCCCCGTAGCTAACCTCGATAAGGCTGGAAGGAGCCTCGGCCGGACTGGGCTGGAATGAAAAAGAGGAAGGGAAAAAGAACATATGGCAAACCTTGGAGACGTGGCCTCTTTGCTGAGACGAGTCAATTGCCACTGACCGTCAGACTCCTACGTAGTACGTTCTATTGCCGGGGAGACCTGGCCCAACGTCGACTTTGAGCCCCTCGTTCGGAGCATAAAATCCCGTTGCGGCTCAATGGGGAAACTCCTTTTGCACTTCCCTATTCCGTATCGTTAGCGGGAATGCAACAGAAAAGGATGTATGGCGACAATGGAATAGGCGCATATACGCCAGAGCTGCCTACTGAGACCCTATTCAATAAACTATCTCTCGGATTTATAAGGATTGGATTGCGAGATGGACTGCCAACGTGCCTTTCATTCTCAATGGGTCTCGACGATCCATAGCTCCAAGGTCCCTACAGCAGCTGGGGCTGTGGCGCACCCTGTAGGGCAGCTTCAGCCTATGAGAGCCCCTGCAAAGGCCCTCCTCACGCACCCGTAGTGGACTAGACCGCCGGTAACCCTCTGGGAAAGCCCACTAGTCGCCCCCGCTGGAGGGGCCGTGCTGCCACTGCAGGTGTGCTCCCCGCCGGCTGTGGTGCTTGATCATCAATCAGCTCGCCCGCCGTGCCACCGGGAAAAAGGGACACTTGTTCAATTGAAAGCCCCCCAGCCGCTAACTCGCAGCCGTCTCAGGGTGGAGGTGGACTCCAACCTCCAGTGTGCTCGAACCATACCTGTCCTTAACTACAAGTACAAAACTCTCCTCCATCTTCCTAGCATCTCCTCTTCTTTTCCTCCCTCTTTCCTTATCATTGACCTGTTATTTGTCGATCCCAGCGAAGCCCTTCTTTGTGTTTTTGAGGATACCCATTGACAGTAGTCATCATGCATCACAAGCGCATCGCCTGCGGCCTCATGGCAGCTCTGGCTGCCTATGTCTCTGCTGCCGACTCCGACGTCGCTCAGCTGACCAAGGACACCTTTGACGAGTTCATCAAGTCTAACGATCTCGTCCTTGCTGAGTGTAAGTTTTGATTGCATCCTGCCCGCTCAGCTGGGCTCCAATTTGCCTGCTCCATCGTCCATTTGCTAACAAGGCCTGTCCGACAGTCTTCGCTCCCTGGTGCGGCCACTGCAAGGCCCTCGCCCCCGAGTACGAAGAGGCTGCTACCACCCTCAAGGAGAAGAACATTAGGCTCGCCAAGATCGACTGCACTGAAGAGGCGGACCTCTGCAAGGACCATGGCGTCGAGGGCTACCCCACCCTCAAGGTCTTCCGTGGCGCTGACAACATCACCCCCTACTCGGGTGCGCGCAAGGCTGCTGGGTAAGTCTACATGTTCCGGAGATGCCTCGCTGTAACTTGCCGACTAACAAGACGCTTCTAGTATCACCTCCTACATGATCAAGCAGTCCCTCCCCGCCGTCTCAATCCTCACCAAGGATACCCTTGAGGAGTTCAAGACGGCCGACAAGGTTGTTGTCGTCGCTTACATCAACGCTGACGACAAGGCCTCCAACGAGACCTTCTCCAAGCTCGCTGAGGGTCTCCGCGACACCTATCTCTTCGGTGGTGTCAATGACGCCGCCGTCGCCAAGGCTGAGGGTGTTAAGGCCCCCGCCCTGGTCGTCTACAAGGCCTTTGACGAGGGCAAGAACACATACAGTGAGAAGTTCGAGGAGGAGGCCATCACTTCCTTCATCTCCACCTCTGCCACCCCTCTTATTGGTGAGGTTGGCCCCGAGACCTATGCTGGCTACATGTCTGCCGGTATCCCCCTGGCCTACATCTTCTCCGAGACCCCGGAGGAGCGCAAGGAGCTCGGCAATGCCATCAAGCCCATTGCTGAGAAGTACAAGGGCAAGATCAACTTTGCCACCATCGATGCTAAGGCTTTCGGTGCCCACGCTGGCAACCTGAATCTTAAGACCGACAAGTTCCCCTCTTTCGCCATCCAGGAGGTTACCAAGAACCAGAAGTTCCCCTTCGACCAGGAGAAGGAGATCACCCATGACAGCATTGCCAAGTTCGTTGAGCAGTTTGTTGAGGGCAAGATTGAGCCCAGCATCAAGTCTGAGCCTATTCCCGAGACACAGGAGGGTTCTGTAACCGTTGTTGTCGCCAAGAACTACAACGACATTGTCCTTGACGACACCAAGGATGTCCTGATTGAGTTCTACGCTCCCTGGTGTGGTCACTGCAAGGCTCTTGCTCCCAAGTACGACGACCTTGCTTCCCAGTTCGCTGCCTCCGAGTTCAAGGACAAGGTTGTCATCGCCAAGGTTGATGCCACCCTGAACGACGTCCCCGATGAGATCCAGGGCTTCCCTACCCTCAAGCTGTACCCCGCTGGTGGCAAGGACGCTCCCGTCACCTACCAGGGCTCTCGCACCATTGAGGACCTCGCCGAGTTCATCAAGGAGAACGGCAAGTACAAGGCTGCGCTCTCCGTTAAGGAGGAAGGCACCGAAGAGGCTGCCCCTGCTGCCAGTGAGAAGGCTGAGGAGAAGAAGGAGAAGGCTGAGGAGAAGAAGGCCGAGAAGGAGACTGATGTCCGTGATGAACTGTAAACATGATGCCATATTAGTATACAAAAAGGGGCATATCTGATTTCACGGGCGCGGGTTTTGATGGTGCTCTTATTTGATCGCACCTCTTAGGTTCTCTAGTTTCCGTGGCAATATGGGACTCTTTCATGATCGACAACCACTTTGATGCTTTTCCCTTGCTCTAACAGAACCGTGACATGATCAATTGGTATTTCTGCACAGCCATATAATATGTATGCATTGGGCTTACAAGCGAGTCCGCAACGTCGTCCAGATCGTACAAATCCCCCGACCGCTCTCAATGGGTTTCGTCCGTAACCGATAGGATGTGAAGAAACGCGACCAGATTCATTCTGATACCACCTTGCCCACGCAGAAAGTTGAAGAGAGCTCCTTAGTTTCGAACCATTTTATACACCTTTCCAGCCTTTCGTGTCCATTACTTCCTGCCCTGTGTCTTTGTCTCCAGAGCCTGGACGTAGTTGCTGAGGCGAGTAACGGAGGCCTGGAGAGTCTGTGATACTGTCGTTAGCTTTGAAGAAGTACAAGTCGGAGGGGGGGCAGTGATTGAGGTCGTTGCTTATCAATTGCCTCATCCCTCTGCTGACGCACGTAGATATCCTCAGTCAAAAGGTCGTTGGCGGTCTTGTACTCCTTGAGGAGGTAGCTGTAGGCAGCGCTGCCAGAGAGGAAGCTGCCGAGGAGGAAGCCAAAGAGCCTAATCATAGAGACACAACCCATTGATTAGCAATTCCAATTCCTCGAGCTGTTTTCCCTATTTCTTGCGAGATTCGGCCACTCACCCTCCTCGAAAAGCTCCCATAGGTTTCCGGGCCGGCAAAGGCGCGGCGTCGGCCATTCGTCGGGCGGATGTGCTGAAGCTTCGCGCAGCGAGCGCGCGGCTGCTGCTGGACAGAATTCTTGACGCCAGGGACATTGTTGCGGTCGGGACGGCGGGGCGCGTGGGCGTAGAGGAAGACGGGAGATGATGCGGTGTTTAGGGTGAAGCTGTGGTGGCGATGGGCGTCAGAGGTAGCTATAGTACTACCGCTGGGTTGTCGTCGGAGCCGGGTGCTCGGAATATTCTGAGCAATTGTGCTCTGCTGGGCTGTCCTGGCGCGTGATTGGCTACCTCACGGCTTGTGAACAGGGGAGCAACCGTTCCGGAGCTGGCGAGGTGGATTTTCCGACGATCGCATGAGCCAGCTTCTACAGGACCTTGAACTCTCCTTTGCAAGCCATGGACATGCTATGATCGACTCTTAATGTTCCCATGACCTCCGAATCTACGCGACAATGAACAACTTCGGAGTAATCGAGCTCGCCAGTGCCAAGACAACTGCGGCGCCAGGCTGGGCTTATGTCCCCGACAACACCATCAGTCGCTCGACTGCGCCCGCAAATAGGAAGCGTGCTAGGAATGTGCCAGGCCTGACGCTCAGCGATTTGACAGCCCGGCAGGATACAAAAATTCGAAAAGAGGTCGAGGCATTAGACAAAGACGGTGGGAAGGATAATACGATACCGCTACCAGTCAAGAGTGGAAGAGGTATGCGAAGGTTGATGCCGTCTAGCCCTTCAGTCCAGGGACTCACCTTTAGTAGCCCAAGGGAAGCATACACCCAATGTCCGCAAGATTTTGCAGTCACAAAAGACTTTTGCCAATCACCTGGACGATTTCCTCGCGATGCAAGCACTAGCAGAGTCCAACCCTGCGCTCTCACGATCCAACACCTCCGGCGCGAGCAACAAGCGACCCTCGAACAGCAGAAGGGACACTCCCTCATCAGCCCGACAGCCCGCGCACGATGAAGACACTACGATGATCGATGCCGACCTCCCGCCCGTTCTTCCAGAACCTTCAAGACCCCCACCGACCTCACACCAAGGCGACGACGACCCGTTGCTTGCATCACGCGTGCCTGAAATGCCATCCGACGAAGAGCTTCGCAAGCTCCTAGCCCATCCGCCGTTAAGCTATGGTGAAGCAACCGGGACTTGGGATCCCAAGTACCCGATAAGGGTGTTCTGTGAGGTCTGCGGATACTGGGGCCGGGTGCGGTGTATGAAATGCGGAACGAGAGTCTGCGCATTGGACTGCTTGGAAGCGCACAAAGAAGAGTGCATCACACGATACGGGCTATGATAGAGAGTCCAGTTCGTCTGTATATGTTTCTTTCTTTCATTTTTTGTTTTTGTTTTGTATGGGAGTCATGACATGGCATGGTACGCTAAGGTGTTACGGAGTTGCTAAGTTGGAGAATGGCCTGATACCCCTGGTTATGCTTTGAGCAGGAAGGAGCTTTACTGAATGCGAGTCAAGATTGCGATTTCTGATTTGAATCTCGACGTACGAGTGTTCATGATGAATGCATGTGATGTTTTGGATCTCGGAATGAAACCGCTGATTACCGTCTAAGTGAATCATAACGGTGAATATGCCTCAAATTACTCTTGGGAGAGCCTTGGCATGTGCCCTCACCGAGAAGCAAGATTTCCAAGCAGACGGACGCTCAAGGCCGAGATGAAAGGATGCCATCACCGTCAATAGTCAGGACTGGTGAGTAGATGTAGCAGCCACCGAGGATCAACCGATAGGAGCCCCTGCTGGGGGATAGAAAATATTATAAGACTACGTGATTAATGTAGAGAAAAACTAACTGGTAGTACATACCCGCTATTAATTCTGTTATCTTATACTTTTTAAGTATGATTTAGGCCTTAAAAGAGTGGTAAAATTGACGAGTCACGGACAGAGGGTCATCATGATATTGGTGGCCCGCGGGACCGCCGATGACTGTACACGGTACCCTGGAGGAGTCGAGGACCCTTGTCAAAATCGTTCAGTGACTCAACCCCACCTCGCGTTTAATGCCCCTGTGCCCCGCCATCCCAAGACCACTTTCAAGACCGCAACTTCTCCCACCATAACTTGCAACACCAGCGCAAGTCCTCATCATGTCGTCCGAACAAGCTGACGCTGCGAAGGCGGTTGAGGGCGCTTCTGAGAAGAGTCTGCCCTCTCGCCCTGCTAAGCAGCCCAAGGAGAAGCCTGCCAAGGAGAAGCCCGCTAAGGGCGGAAAGTCGTCCGGCCTCGAGGTTTGTGCCCCTCCTCCCTCTCCCTTGCTAGTTCTCCTGGCCAAACATGGCATCATGGCCATCGTTTGCGGCAACCCATTGCTAACTCGTATCGTAGCTGCCGTCTCTCCCCGAGTTCATCCAGCACCGACTCGATCTTTTCGACCAGATCAAGGCCCGACAGGACGCCGAAATCGCTGGTACGTTATAAAAACCCAGCGCTCGACCCGAATCGAATCGACTGACCACAACCACAGAGAAATCTCGTGAGGAAATCACCATCTCTCTCCCCAATGGCAAGGAGGAGAAGGGTACTTCGTGGGAAACCACTCCCGCGGCTATTGCCAAGGGTATTTCCAAGTCCCTGCTCGAGCGTACCGTCATCTCCATAGTTGACGGCGAGCTGTGGGATCTGACCCGGCCCCTCGAGAAGAGCTGCAAACTCGAGCTCCTCGACTTCGAGCACCCTGAAGGTAGACTACTCTGCCGATTCTAAACCATATGCGACATACAGCTGATGCACAGGACAGGAAAGAAGGTCTTCTGGCACTCGTCCGCCCACATCCTCGGAGAGGCTGCCGAGCGACGCTTCGGATGCTACCTCTGCAATGGCCCCCCCACCGAAGACCCCCCAGGTTTCTACTATGATATGGCCAACATGGGAGAGTACGTCATTCTGCCCTAGCGACTCACTGTATGTTTGTGCTGACAAGGTCGCAGGCAAGTGATTGCTGAGGAGGACAAGAAGGGCCTCGAGCAGCTCTCTAACAATATTATCAAGCAGAAGCAGCCTTTTGAGCGTCTTGAGATGACCAAGGATGAGCTCCTCGAGATGTTCAAGTACAGCAAGTACAAGGAGTATTTCATCAACCAGCGAGTCCCCGATGGCACCAAGAGCACTGTCTACCGTTGTGGCCCTCTTATCGATCTGTGCCGAGGACCTCACGTCCCTCACACCGGTAACATCAAGGCCTTTTCCGTTATCAGGGTGCGTAGGACCTGATCCGTAACCCTTCTGATTTTGGAGACCGAGCTGGAACTGACAACCAACAGAATTCGGCCGCCTACTGGCTTGGTGACAGCAACAACGAGTCTGTGCAGCGCATTGCCGGCATTTCATTCCCGGACAAGAAGCAACTCGAGGAGTACAAGCACTTCCTGGCCGAGGCTGCGAAGCGCAACCACCGAAAGATTGGCCAGGATCAGAAACTCTTCTTCTTCGATGAGGTGTCTCCTGGATCTACCTTCTTCCTGCCGCATGGTGTACGCATCTATAACGCCCTGATGGATCTCCTTAAGGGCGAGTACCGAAAACGTGGCTTCGTCGAGGTCATGTCTCCCAACGTGTTTAAGGCGGATTTGTGGAAGATCTCTGGTCACTGGGGTCACTACGAGGAGAACATGTTCACCTTTGATGTCGAGAAGGAGCGATATGGTCTTAAGCCCATGAATTGCCCTGGGCACTGCAAGATCTTTGCCCATTCCGATGTCACTTACAAAGACCTCCCCTGGAGGATGGCCGATTTCGGTGTGCTGCATCGTAACGAGTTCTCGGGTGCGCTGTCTGGTCTGACCCGAGTTCGCCGTTTCCAGCAGGACGATGCCCACATCTTCTGTACCGTGGACCAGGTGCGTCAAGACAATACAGATTGCCCAGTTGCATTGCTGACACTCTACAGATCCGAGACGAGATCGAGGCCGCTTTTGATTTCCTGAGCGGCGTTTACGGCCTGTTTGGCTTCTCGTTCAAGCTCAAGCTGTCCACTCGTCCCGAGAAGTACGTTGGTGATATCGCCACCTGGGACATTGCCGAGCAGAAGCTTCAGGAGGCTCTGGAGTCCTTTTCCCAGAAGAACGACGCCAAGTGGGAGTTCAACCCCGGTGATGGTGCTTTCTACGGTCCCAAGATTGACATCACTCTGTACGATGCGCTCCGCCGAGACCACCAGTGCGGTACCATTCAGCTCGACTTCAACCTTCCCCGACGATTCAAGCTCCGATATGTTGCCGGCAAGGATGAGAGCGGAGTCAGCGACGGCAGCAACCCCGATGAGGATCTGCCTGCCGGATACTCGCGTCCTGTCATGATTCACCGTGCCGTGCTGGGCAGCTTTGAGCGAATGTTTGGTGTCTTGGCAGAGCACTTCGCCGGCAAGTGGCCTTTCTGGCTCAGCCCGCGACAGATCCTGGTTGTGCCCGTCATGCCAGCTGTGAACGACTACGCCAAGGAGGTTCAGCAGATCTTCCAGGAGAAGGAGCTGTACATTGATGTGGACCTGAGCAGCAACACTTTCCAGAAGAAGATTCGCACTGGCCAGCTGGAGCAGTACAACTTTATTTTCGGTAAGCTTAGAATTATGAGTCGATTATTGTCGATCGATGACTAACAAAATGGTTGCAGTTGTCGGTGCTGAGGAGGCCAAGTCACGTACCCTTAACATCCGTAACCGAGACGACCAGGCCACTCAGACCAAGGGTGAGCTTGTTCCTATCGATGAGGCGCTTGAATTGCTCGTCAAGCTCAAGGTTGAGCGACGCCTGGAGAACAAGATGGAAACGGGAAAATCAGCATAGAGCATGAATGGCTGGGACGGCGCGAGAGTGAGGTCAAAGGCTAAGGGCGCATGGAATTACAAAGGCACTGAAATGAGACATGTAGATGTGTGTACGCGGGAACCAGCATGGCATGTAGAGTGATGAGTCAAGAAGCGGTCAATGGATACAACAATACCCTCGAAAAGGTCTACGGTTAGTGTCCGAATTCAAGATCAGTGAAGCTGAGGATAGAGCTGAGGATAGAGCTGAAGTGATGAGATCTGGCTGAATCTGGACTTGAAGAGCGGTTACACGCATGAGAGACGGATGGATGGACGGATGAACCTGGTATCAACTTGTGGGTAATTAGAGGAGACTCTTCAGCTTGTGCGCAGTGTCAGGCCCAGATACGAGCATCACGAGTCAACAGGGCGTGCGGTGCCATGCATTTGCGGTGACGGATTCCAACTGTTGGTTGGGCGATGAGAAGACATGGAGATGTGGGAGGCCGACCTCGGGAGAAGATCCACCACGAAGCCGCAAGACGAGATGCAGTCGACGATGGGGTATCCCTTGAGGATGGGGCCCTCAGTTATTAATTTTGGACAAGAGAGAGGGGGCGGAAGAGACCAACTCTCGGCCAAGGGGACGTTGAATGCGAGATGGCGGCGACCAGAGGATCAATGGCGCCTCGACAGCCCCGACTACGGCTTTGTTTGTCTTGCTGTGTAACACAACAGGGCACTCGATTGTGAAGGGTTATGGATACGAGATGGCGGAGCCGCCCTTCGGTGTGCGGGTTTTTCCTTTTTTACCTGCCAGATGTATCCGTAAGTGCCTTGGCTGTTTGTCAGGGATATTGGAGGTTTGGAGGTTGGTTCAGTTCCGGCGGTGGACAAGAATGCAGGTTTGCTCAACTGACAAGCGACAGAGTAAGAGAACAAGCTGGAATGTGTTTGTCAGGGAAGAAGCGATAGAAGACTGAAGTCAGCTTCTTTATTCGCCCGGTGAAAAGGGCGCAGGAAACATGATAGATCGTTTATACCGACAAGACCCGCGTAACCGGTGAGAAGAAGTCCACTTGGGATAGGCGGGGGCAGCGCGGGACAGAGCGTGAGAGACGGGTCACGGGAGGACTGAAAAGGTGATGCATCAGTTTTGTATTATCTGCTTTTTGGCCGAACACAGAAGAAGCATGGACATGTTGAACTCTTGAGCGATGACGGATTGAAGACGTGATAAAAACCTGAGACAGGGCAGGGAGGGAGAAGTTAGTCCATATGGTGATGGTGAACAGAAGTGAGACTCGGTTTGCAAAGGTATGATAACATAGAATGCCTCACTCTTGGCTACTCCCCGAGCCAGGTATGTTGCTATTAGCAGACTCTGTCACTTATTACTTTGCTTGCTTGCTTGCTTGCTTGCTTGCTTGCTTGCTTGGCTGGCCTGGCAAGGCTCATCATCAGCATTTCCTATCCAAAGGGGCTGCATCTGCATCCAAACCCACGATGGGCCAAGACCACCCACCTCAATCTCTTCTGCTTTGGTGTCTGCGCATATTGGTACTGTAAGATCCGTCCGCAGGGGTAATTTACTCCACACATAGTTAATGTACGGAGGAGGTGTGGTTGTCTTGTGCCACACCGAACATCGCTTTCCTGCGTTCCAGGTTCGTGGGATTGCGTGGTGCATCCGCGGGTGGTATTGTACATGTACAGAAAGATCGTCTTTGTGCGGAGTCGCCCCGTAGGTATTGATTGCTTGTAGTGGTTGTTGTTAGCCGTGGACGCTGGCGATGCCGTCGCAACGGTCGTGGGTCGATGGCGGCTGCATGGAGCGGGCAGCGGTTGGGTCATGTAACGCCAGCTAGCTACCTTGCCTTATTCACTACGTATTCAGACGAAACGAACGGCTAGGCAAAAGAAAAGAAGACTGGACGGAGATTCCGGAGAAGGGGGCATTGCTTGGAACATGGAGTCCTTCCTTTTCAGGTATGTAGAAGGCCTCGTTCTCGTTCTCGTCATCCTCATCCTCATCCTCA
>JAAVUK010000455.1:0-17692 GCA_014899095.1 Fusarium buxicola
CCCCCCGGCGCCAGCTCCAGGCCCCCCTGTCTTCGGAGCCTCAGCCTAGGGCGGTACGCCACGGCAGAATCCGAAACTAAGCCCTCTTCAGTCATGGCCCGCTCTGCCTGTTGGCCTTGCCTCAGCCAACGCCTGGACGAGACCAGCTGCGGTCTGACTGCCTGATCCTCTTTCTCCTACATTCTTGACCGCGACGATTCACCATCGTTTTACTTCTTCTCTTTTTATGACTCAGCCGGTCTGGCGTGCCATAAGATCGCATGTTTCTAGCTGTACTGTCGACGACGCAAAACCCCCGATCGAACCTCCCTTCCTTTCTTCTAGAGGCGCTTATTTGCTCGACCTTACTCTTAGTGTTGTCTGAGTAGCTCGACCTGGCCTTGACGAACTCGTCCGTGACATTCCGGACATCCATAGAATCTTCAGCATCACCCTGAGTCTTTGCGCTTCGGGCACATCTTTGCAGTTCTTTGCCCGCGAAGCACATCGACCTCAGCGACCCTGACGACATCGCGTCGAGCCCCTCGATTCTGACCCCGCCTCCAACACCTCCGTTGAACCGCCATCCCCATCTGCACGTCAGCGCATGATGGCCGCAAAGATGGCTGCCCCGAACCAGATGCCCCCCATACCTAACCGGGAGGATATTGGGGCAACGTGAGTTGCTGGCCTATGCGCACTTAAACAAACAAGAAGCTGACCGCAATAGATGGACATACCTTCAAGCCGGTATCTCACGCGTCATGAATGACCTCGAGCAAGGCATCGATATGCAAATGTACATGGGTGTCTATACGTGCGTTCCACCTTGCGAAAGCCTAGCTTGTAGAGGGCTATGCTAACGTGAACAGTGCCGTCCACAACTTCTGTACATCACAAAAGGCTGTTGGCTTGGGCGGCCCCACCGTGCACTCTAACCATAGAGGAGGTATGCCGACACCTATGCAGAAGCTACAAAGTAAACCATGCTGACAGTTGAACAGCGCATCTCCTTGGCGAGGAACTGTACAACAAGCTCATCGACTATCTAAAGCAACACCTCGAGGGCCTCGTGAACCAGAGCAAGGCGCACACTGACGAGGCGCTGCTTGCATTTTATATCAAGGAGTGGGGTCGATACACTGTCGCCGCCAAGTACATCCATCATCTTTTCCGTTACCTGAATCGGCACTGGGTGAAGAGAGAGATCGACGAGGGCAAGAAAAACATCTACGACGTCTACACACTACATCTGGTGCAATGGAGAAGGGTACTGTTCGAGCAAGTTAGCACCAAGGTTATGGATGCGGTTCTGAAGCTTGTTGAGAAGCAAAGAAACGGCGAGACCATCGAGCACGGACAAATCAAACAAGTCGTGGATTCGTTCGTGTCCTTGGGATTAGACGAGGCGGACCCTTCCAAGTCGACACTCGATGTCTACCGCTTCCACTTCGAGCGCCCCTTTCTTGCTGCTACCAAAGAGTTTTACCTCGCCGAGTCTAAGCAATTTGTGGCAGAGAACAGTGTTGTTGAGTACATGAAGAAGGCCGAGACGCGTTTGTCTGAGGAGGAGGAGCGCGTGCGCATGTACCTGCACCAGGACATTGCCATCCCCCTCAAAAAGACTTGCAATCAAGCTCTGATTGCTGACCACTCGGCCCTGCTTCGCGAGGAGTTCCAGGTGCTTCTCGACAACGACCGTGAAGAGGATATGGCCAGAATGTATAACCTGCTCTCTCGTATCCCTGACGGTCTGGACCCCCTGCGTTCCCGATTCGAGACACATGTGAGAAAAGCTGGCCTAGCTGCTGTGCAGAAGGTTCAGTCCTCCGAGGGCGACAAGCTCGAACCCAAGGTCTACGTTGATGCTTTGCTGGAGATTCACACGCAGTACCAAGGGTTGGTTAAGAGGGCGTTCAACGACGAGCCCGAGTTCACTCGCTCTCTTGATAACGCATGTCGGGAGTTTGTCAACCGCAACGAAGTGTGCAAAGCCGGCTCAAACAAGTCGCCAGAATTGTTGGCCAAGTACACCGACGTTCTGCTCCGAAAGAGCAGCACTAGCATTGAGGAAGCTGAGCTCGAGCGCACTCTCAGTCAGATCATGACGGTGTTCAAGTATATCGAGGACAAGGATGTCTTCCAGAAATTTTACTCTCGCATGCTTGCGCGACGCCTGGTGCACAGCAATTCATCTTCAGATGATGCTGAGACTAGCATGATCAGCAAGTTGAAGGAGGCGTGCGGTTTCGAGTACACCAACAAGCTCCAGCGTATGTTCCAAGACATGCAGATTTCCAAGGATCTCAACAAGGAGTTCCGGGATCACCTGGAGGGTGTCGAATACACCAAGGCCGTTGATTCTACTTTCTCCATACTCGGAACCGGTTTCTGGCCTTTGACGGCGCCCAGCACAGACTTCAACCCGCCCCCAGAGATTGCGGCTGAGATCGAGCGCTTCATCCGCTTCTACAAGCACAAGCATGACGGCCGTAAGCTGACATGGTTGTGGCATCTCTGCAAGGGTGAGATCAAGGCTGGCTACTGCAAGGCCAGCAAGACGCCCTACACGTTTCAGGTCTCTATATACCAGATGGCTATTCTCCTACTCTTTAATGAGAAGGGCACCTACAGCTATGAGGATATGCTCAGCGCCACTCAACTTAGTAGCGAGGTGCTGGACCAGGCGCTTGCCGTTATCCTCAAGGCCAAGGTGCTCATCATGTCTGGCGCTACAGGCGAGAAGCCTGGCGCGGGCAAGACCTTCCGGCTCAACTACGACTTTAAGAGCAAGAAGATTCGAGTAAACCTTAACCTTGGCGGTGTGAAGGAGGCCAAGCAGGAAGAGGCCGAGACGAATAAGACGATCGAGGAGGATCGAAAGTTGGTTCTCCAGGTATGCATCCGTCCCTTGTATTTGTGTAAGCTTATTCTGACCAACCCGCAGTCCGCCATTGTGCGAATTATGAAGGCACGCAAGAAGATGAAGCACACGCAGCTCGTCAGCGAGACTATCAATCAGATTCGATCTCGCTTCGTGCCCAAGGTTAGTGATATTAAGAAGTGCATAGAGATTCTTCTCGACAAGGAGTATTTGGAGCGTCTGGATGATGATGAGCTGGGATACCTGGCTTAAGTCTTCTTGATCACACCACCTTGAGGTCACTTTGTCGGGCTTCCTCTGTACTCCTCCCAATTCAGCACTTCATCACGCTCACCTTATTATGTATTTTCTCAAGGCCCTGTTACCTGGGAATCTCGGCGGCCATGAGCGACTGTTTTCTTTTCTTGTTTCCTTGAGCGGCTGGGAATGGTCATGACGGGGAGCGGTGATGAGGACGGGATGGGTAAACACTAGATAGTCGGCATGATACATGCGCGCGCACAATGGGATACGGCCTTTCCCTACCTCCACTGCGTTTTGCTCTCCCACTTTTGTTCTTCATTTTTTGGGTCTTTATGACAGCTTCGGGGAGGTTTAAACAGGGTCGGAACGGATTGGGTCGTCTGGGATCAGGGGAGCGACGTGCTGCAAAAAGCGCTGGAGAATGGGTTAAATTACATGAAGGATCTTGCCATACAACAGACAAAGAACAGACGTGTTTCAAAAGTCAGGACTTGACGCGTGGTTCATGTGGCATTTCGTGATGTTCCTTCGCCTTAATTGGAAGAAGTGTTACAAATTCTTGCTGCCATCCTATATATGGTTCGCTAACATCGCTGACCTATCCTATCTAGGTATCATGAGATAACCGCCCTTGACACCTCATTGCAATTCATCGTTTCATTTACCCCATACATCTCCTCGTCATTCCTTACTCGTCACCCCGTTCTCACCCGGAATGGGCTTTGCATCAGATGGCTTAGCCTTGGAACCCACCAAACCCTCTGCATGGAACCCATCATCATCCTTCTCCGGCACCGGTGGTCCCGGTAACGGCTTTCCCGGCAATGGCTTAGTGACACCGGTACCAGGCCGGCCGGGCGACTCGCTTACCCCAGAGAGAATGCTCTCACTGAAGCTCGCGCCCGTGCTCGGCCGCGCGGCTGTGTCGTCCGAACTGCCCCCTCGCGACACCGGAGCGCTTATCATCTGGTAGTCCCTCTCGATGGGACTGCTTGAAGTAGACTCGCCGAATGGTTTCTCGGGCTTGGAACCAGGCTTACGGCCCCAGCCACCGCCCCAGCCGCTGGTCCGGCGCTTTTCGCCGGCCCAGGCGGCCCAGCTGCCTATGTAGGCGCCTGCTCGCGCACCAGCTGACTGGACCGACTGCTGAGCTTTCGACACGTCATATCCGGCCGCGGGAGCGCTCTCTGTGGACGGAGATGCTGCGCGGGCTTCCTCTGCGCGGCGGCGCTGGGCCTCGCGGAGAGCTTCCATGTCCGCATATAACTTGTTAAGAACAAACGAGGCCTTCTCACGACCAGCGGCCAAGTTACGGCCGAGAACTTCTCGGCCCTGGGCAAACCGCTCGTCAAGGTGCAGCTCCTTGACCTGTTCTGCGATGCGGCGCTGGACATCCTCCATGTTGAGACCGCCGGCGCAGGGGTGTCGCGGGTCGACGATATCGAAAAGGTGAGAGTCGGTGTTTGCGTTCCAGATGCGGTAGTTCTCGGTGCGTTTCCAGGCCTCGACCCATTCGTAGCCAAAGTCGACGATGGGGTCGCCCTCGACCTCGGGGAGGATGGCCTTGGGATTGTTGGGGTTTGCGGTGAGGTGGTTGTGGTATTTAACAGAAGAGATGAGGGCAAGAATGTACTCTTCGAACTGGAGTCTGATAAACTCCTCGCTTCCGACGTACTTCATCGTCTTGGGTCTGCTGGGGTTGGCCTCGTCCCATGTCTCGTTGATCTCGTGTGTCAGGTAATCTATCCACCGCCGATCCGCAGCTGTGAGGGTCAAAGCGGTCTTGAGGGGCAGCGAGCTGATGGTGACAGTGTCTTCGTCGAGATTGATCAGGATGTCGCTGTAGCGATCTTTCTGCTGGAGTAGGAGGGAGTTGGTGCTTCCGACCATGTATGACTTTGTGTTCAAGTCTGCCAGGATGTCGAGTTGTTGCAAGGGGGTGTAAGGGCCAAACAGGCTTCCCTGGATCACATGTTAGATACTGGACCACCAGGGCTTGGAATTGCGTGCGGACCTTGCCAAAGATCTGAAGAGGAAGACCCATGTAACAGAGGAGGGAATTGCGATCACTGGTTCGCAAGCTGGTGGGTTTCGAGAGACTGGCCTCGTAGCTGTTCAGTTCAGGGTCTGCACTGTCCTGGAGGTTGCGAATGAGGCCGGGTATCAAAGACAAAAGAGAGAACTGCATCATGCACAACCGATCACACCTCGATCCAAAGAAGAGCATCTGGTCAAGTCAGCGCCATCCGAGTAGTAACTACAGTAGCGTCGTACCTTTGGCTGAAGGAGATAGCACTTCAGCAGAACCAATGCTTGCCATTTGAACTCGTGGATCAACTCCCGGAGACTCATGCCAAGATACTGATCCTGGTCTACCTGATCGTTGAGCAAGCCTCTGACCTTCTCGTCTGCTAGGCTTTCCTGAAACCGGCGAAGAATCTCGACATCGGTGAACTCATGCTGGGCGAACCACGCCTGTGTTACGATGCTCAGACGCTCGCGAAGCATACCGAAGAACTGGGGGCTGTCGGCGATCACAACGACGGCCTTTTGGACGGTGGAGCGGGTGACATCGGCAGGTCGATTGATGAGCCGAGACGAATCAAGCTGTCGAGTGCACGAAATCCCGAATAGCGACGTGGCAGGTCTCGTCTCTGTCTCTGGCCGAAGCAATGTAAAGTATGAAAAGTCCTCCTCGGATCTATATCATGTTTCAGCACCGTCGACGGCGATTCGTCCTCCCAAAGAGGGCCGGCAACAAAGAACGACTCACGCATGCGCGCCATCACTCAAGGCCATGAAAGGCAGCAAAGACCAGCTGTAATCCGCTGCGGGATCACTGCCCTCATCAGCTCCAAACCACGTCTCCACCTCGGGGCCCCTCGCATGGTGAAATCCGACTACAGTAACGAGCGGGATGAAATCCGACTTGGCTGGCGACGCAGGCGATGAGGGAACGATGGGCGATAGGACGGGTTTGAGGTCGTCGGTGGAATCGGGCGCGCCGAGGCCGCTGGGAGAAGGAGAGGGAGGCTCGTTGGAGCGAGGCTCGTCGGAGCGAGGCTCGTCAGAGCTCATGATGGCTCTGGGAGGGGTCACGAGACGGACGCAATGCTAGATTCCAGCCTGGAGCGCCGCTAGAAGCCGGCCATATATCTATGTGCGCCTAGCAGACGTTCCGCCGTGCCTCTTGGGTTTTGAGCGAGGACGTGATGGGCAATTGGGAGTCCGTTGACGTGATAAAGGGGGGATGCGCGTATCGAGTATGGAGGATGGTGGAGGGAGCTGGATTGGATGCCAAGACGATCGAATCGTCGGCAATTTGGAGCGGGTTCGATGTATGCGCTGAGAACTGGCCGGGTGTTGTTGTAAGCGATGGTGAAGATGTCGATACGTTCGGCGAGGCGGTCAAGAAGCCAAGCAAGTCCAAGCCTCCTTCAAAGCAAAAGTGTGAAGCCAGTTAGTGAACAGCGATGGAGTTTAGTTACACAAATAACCTTTACAGATTCAGCAGGTTGCTCTTCTTTGCGACCGGGCGGTACTGTAGTAGATGCGTCAGTCGCTGGAGGTCGAGAGGTAGAGGTGGTAGCAAAGTAGATGATTGCGGAAGAAGAAGTCAAACGAAGAATGACGAGACAAAAGTTAAGTTAGATCGCTGACGTCGGTCCGTTATGGATCCTTATGATCGAGGGGGTGGGTGGGTGCGAAATTGCCAATAATCACGGTCCCTGGGATGCAAAATCAATGCTAATCCGTCTCCATTAGACCAGCTCAGGTGTATTTGCCAGCAAATCACAATTGCCCGCTTGACCTCCACTATTGACTGTTACGGTAATAACTGAAGGGAACCCAGGAATATTCATCTGCCATATTAAAGCCATTTTGACTTGATTTATGCCAAAGGATATACGGTTGAGCTGTTGAGAACTCTCTGCATCATCAGATAAAATCACTTGATATCTTGTTACCCTGGACAGGTACTCCGTACGCGTTGCCATTTTGAGCTTTCCTAGACACCACCAGTTATACCTTTTTGAGCTGGGGTGCCCCCTTGCAGAATCTCAAGCGATCGACACTTCTGTGGTGCCGTGCCCCATTGGTTCACGGTTCTCGACCCAGCGTGGTTGCATCGCATCGCATCGCATCGCATGTAAGCCGACGTGTCTTGCATGGCATTGCCCCAGGCGGCTTGACATTGCGATGTTCGTTTCAGCTTTGTCAGACTGCCTTGTTACTGTACTGTATCTGATGTGGCGAGACGCCTGTGGCTTTGCTGCCATCCAATGCCTGAGCACGTACGGAGCAGAGGAAAACGTCACCGTCAACGTAACGGAATGCAAATGCAGAGGTTCGGTTAGTCTTAGCTTTAAGTAGAGAGGCCCGATGACTTGAAAACCCGATAGTTGTAACCTGATAATCTCTGATAGACGCAAGACTCGTTTCGTAGTGAACGACAAATCATAGAGCATATAATGAATGGTATCCCACTAAGAAGCACCGACTCGGCAGGTACTCGTACCAGAAGCGATGACCAAACTTTGGACAGAATGTCTCCTTTGTTGAATGGCACCTTGATTCTGAAAGCAGGAAGTTGTTTGCGGGAAGGGTTAGTTCATGGTGACCCTGATACTGTTAGACACAGAGCGGTACATGGGCGACCCCAGTATCATCGAAACATCCGCTATACTCGCATGGATTGGATAGAAACCCGTGCTCTTTGAGTCCTGATGCTGAATAAAAACAAGTCTTCTCGTCAGCTTGTCTTGACCAGTCACCCGACTCTGGCTGCCCTGTGCAGAACGTAAAAAGGAGATTGGTCAAGACTCGATCAGACACCTCAACTCTAAACAAGCGGCAGGCCCGCCCTTAAGCAAGGGCGAGAAGCTTATTCCTCGAAACTGTGAGGACATGCCGATCTTGCCAGCCCGTTCAGGTCAGCCAAACTCTCGTCCGAAAGTAACCATGTACCCAGTTGAAGGTCGCGACTAGGACTGCCTCGCATCATGAAGCGGTTCTTGCACCCATCACTTCGACTCATCATCACGTCAAGTCTGCAAGTCCCATGTAACTGGCAGGCGGAGGTTCCAGACTCAATGCGGCTCTTCCACAAACCGACAAGTAGGACATGCTAACGCTCGCAATGGTCTGGCGTCAGTCTATCGCCTCATGGTCTCGGCCCGTCCTGTCCCGTCGCTTCCTGATACCAGAGGCGCATCCAGAACCAACCTTAACAATGGCAGCGCCGGGACCATGAGGTCAAGGCTGAGAGACCGAGGAACATCGTGTCAAACTGGAAGATTTGTGTAGCAGTGCGAGTCGCAGATCCCTTCTCTTGGATGCCATGAAGTGAGCCAGGCTGGAACAGCTCAACTGCAATGACTTTGTTTGATCCGTCTCCTTATCCAGACTCCTCATGGACTTGGGTAGCGTCACTTTGGCCTACACATGCCTTGGTAGTATGGCCTTGTCATATGACGAGCGCTGATGAGGGGATGCCATCTGGACCAGTTGTTATGTGCCTGAAAAGGTGTTGCTCGCGGCGCTGGTGGAAATGCAACGGTCATTTTGTTACTGAAGCGGATGCCACGACGAGACGGCTTCTCAGCTGGAGCCTGGAGCTGGGCGCGCCATCTGGGACTTAACGCAGAGACGAGGAATGCACCGAGGTGGGTAGACGATAATCTCGGTCAAGCTTGTCAACACCTAGCTGCTCCATCGGGGCTTGTGTGAGACATCGGCAGGATCGGAGAGCCAAGGCTTGCTAAGGTAAGGCAATGAGGAACGCCATGCTTTGGGGAGTGGATGGACTCGGGAGTTCCTCAACTGATACCGTCTTCAATTTGTCGAAGCCGTCGTGAAGCTTGACAGCAGCTCGGGGACCTCACCCCGAGCATGACTATATGCTAGCCCGCAAAGTAATGCAAGCAACGTCGCTGGAATAGTCAATTGTCAATAATTCACATTCCGAGCTCCGCCTCCGGTTACTAATCACGATACGTCCCTTCAATGTTGACCCAAGGTACCAGTACCCCAGCTGTGGCACGAGTCCAACATCGAAAATCGATATCGTAGCTGAGACAATGCACGTCCGACAGAGTGGGAAACGAAGGGGCCTTGCATCGGATCCATTGGTCGGTTAACCTCTGGGGTTCGATTTGCCTTTTGTTGTTGGAGACTTGGTTATTGCAATTGCATGGAAACCCAGATGCGGCTGTATTTCCGTGGCTGAACCATGAATGCCTCCAACTTGGAACTCCAGCGACGGACGCCAAATTGAGCTCAGGGAGATTGAACTCAGGCAGCGAAGGCGTGAGACAGACTGATAACTTCCAAGGGGGGGGGGCAAGAAGACTTCGTGGTCCTGAATCGGGATCAAAGAAGCAACTTTCAGCAGCGAATGAAACTGGGTCGTAGGTATCTTCTATGCGGGTGACAACCGGGCAGGAAGCGTCGGGTGCGTGGCTGCAGTTGCTGTGGGGTTGACAATGGATGTCGGCCATTGTCGCGCTGTAGGTATGGCTTTTATGCAGAGAAGTACGGGGACAGTATCATCCAGCTCAGTTGGTTCTCTTCTGGAACAATACCATCCCAGGGATAGGCCACAGTCGGTTAGCGAGAGGGCATACGTACTCTTTATTTATTAAGATGAAAATAAAGCCTTATTACGGACAGTCCCAGCGGAGTACCCCGGGATGACAGCCAATATATACCAGGAGCTAGAAAGGGATAGAAGATGAAGATGAGACGTAGGACGGGGGTCGGTTCGTTTAATTGAACCAGGATACTCCGTAGATACCCCCCTTTAAGAAGCTTGCAAAGTTCTCCGCACTTCTTTGTCGGCTCGTTAAAAAAAAGCAAACACAGAGAACAAGATCGGGCCAGGCTCGGTTTTTTCTTTTGCGGTTAACAGAGATGTTGCGACCCTGTGTGATCCTACTACGTTAAGTAGTTGAGATGCAATCTCGCGCTAACAGCTCGATCCAATCACTGGGGACGTCTTGAAGAACACGGTAGACTCTTGCTTGATTACTGTCGATAGGTACTACAGAGTACTCCGTACACCGTACGTAAAGAAACCATCCCGTTTTGCAACATGTTCAGAGTACGGATACGTTCTCATGGATAACCCGTACTCAAGCACCAGGTTGTGGCACATTTATAGTGGAAGCCAGCTAAGCTCAACGTTGGTGATGACGGCGCCCTTGTCCACCTGGCACCTTGCCCCTGTTGTTGGCAAGTCAGGGGCAGAAACAAGCGCAAGGATTCACCCAGATGTACATTTCAACTTTCGCTATGACAGGGCGATCTTTCTGGAGGAAATCACGGGACGAGTTTAGGTGGAGGATAATGCAGTGACTCCCATTTACCTATCCCCAAGACCCGCCGGGCCCAAGATTAAGGATGGCTCACTAAATGTATGGAAAGAGATCACCAAACAAGCCTGCCTCAACTATTCACCGATGCATGTTTGAAGTGAGGCATTCTACGTAGGACTGAGGAGTACGGGTACGCAGAATGGTTGAAGGTGGCACACTGCCCCTTTCGCCAAGCCAATGTGCAACGGTGCGTCGTCCATGTCGAGATTTGGTGGTGTGCCTTAAAAGGTGGAAGCTTACTACGTAGCAGTTGATCGGTGAAGAAGATGGTAAGGGCTTGAGGGACTGGCTAGGCGTTTCTGCAAGTAAAATCCAATGCAGCATAGTACTGTACATCAGGTAGGTATGAGAAGCAGAAGCGGTACATAAATCGAAGAATAGCAACAGGGGATAGATACCTAGTAGGTACTAAGCCAAGAGGGCTGGAAATTCCCATGCAAACTCCCCACTTCTGGCTCCAGGATCCCCGACCCCTGGCCACTAAACCCTTATGCTGGCTGCCCTTGCTTTGGGGTCAAGAAGGCTCTCGCCTGGCAAACGCAAACGCAACGGTGAAGATGATTTTGGTCCCTTCAGTGGCTCTCCCGCTATCTGAGAGTGTGCCAGGTGCATGTGGAAGCAGACGGGAGTCCAGTACCCTGCGTGGCTGCTGCTGACCGGGTGCTGTCGGCTCTGAAAGGAATGAATGCGGGTAAATCGTCTCAACCTTGCTAAAATTTTAGCCGGCTCGAGTTTCTCGCTACGGGCAGCGCCCTCAGCGACGAGCCTCGGACCCAGATGGCCGAGTCGTTATTAAACAGCAAGCAGTATGGGGAATGGTTGGGGAATGAATGGTACCTACCGGGGGCGTCGGTTGAAAGAAGAAAAACAAGGGGCTGAGAGGGCTGCCATGTGCGGGCGGCGCAAGCTCTCTCTCCACCAGACCCATCATTCCAGTTCATCTCGGCCTCGATGAGATGAGGATCCAGCGCGCTCCAGATTGTCAACCGTCCATCAACCGGTTTCTTGACACGCCCAGCGAGATATTCATTCCCCACATCTGGCCTTGTTGGAAACACTAGCCTACCACTGCAGTGCTGTTTTCTCCATTTGCTTATTTGGGGGAGATATTGATCGAGGCTACTCTCCTAGCCAGCACAAATTGCAGCAGCCCTCTTGCCAAGCCAGAGATGGTAGATTGAGTATGGATACAAGAACAGCATACTAGGGACCTATCCAATTTGGGAAACTATGGTGAGGACAAAGTAAATGAGCTGGTGCTGGGCTAGGCGCAGGACAGCTCGGCAGGCTAGATCAGGAACTGAGATGTTGGCGGATAGATGGTGAAGAAAGGCCAAGAGGAGGTTCAATGGCAAGGGTCCAGACTCTCTTCATAGGCACCTTTGGCGACAATCAGAAGAACCCGAGAGGCTATCGCTGCAGCATAATCTGGCCTGTTTTGCTTTCCATTGGGACTGATAAGGTCGTACGTACCAGGCTGATGAGCTCGCAATGTGATGAGGTCTCAGTTTTCATAAAGTCCATCCGTACGTCTACGTGAGTACATTGAGAGGTCGCATGGGGACGACACGGCTGTATAGCGAGAGGACGTTCTACGTAGTAAATTCGAAATCCGAAACCATTACCGGTGGGACGGGTCAAGATGTCGTGGCTTCATCAACTTGAATGATGATGGGTGAGAAACCCAACCACGATGGGCACGTCTTCAACGCCCAAGGCTCGTAGGCTTAAGCCGGGTCCAGGCTGCCGGCCAGCCGGTACGGTTCCGTCGATTGCCTATTCATTCTTAAAGGATCAACCAACTAATGTTCTGCCGGGCCGGATAAGGCTCATCAGTAGTAGTCGGTGCTGTTCTGCCCCGTATGCGCAGGGTCTCCATCTGCCGAAAGGCCGCGTTCGTTTCTTCTGTAAGAGGAGGTGGGTTTTGGATATTGTACTGCGTGTTGTGGGGATGAAAGGATGTACAGGGTATTGAACGTCCCGTCCTTCTGGCGTCCGCTTACGCTGGACTTTATCCCTGCCACCTACAGTTGAATGCTTGCGTAGGTACGCGTAGGTACCTAGGTAGGTAATTTGAGGTGCCCGACACCTTCCTGTCTTCCTTTCCCAGCGCCTGCTTGAGTTGCGGGAAAGTAGGCATTGACCTTATACTTTCTCACCTTACCTCACCTCACTTCGACTTCATCAACCTCACCAACCCGTCGTTTCCTGCCATCTCCCTCCATATTTGATCCCCTTGCACGGGTGGCGGTTACTACTATCTACTGGCCGCGAAGTAAGGAAAGACAAGGCTCTGCTCTGCTCTGCTATTCAACACTCCCTCCACTTGTGCTCCTTAGATCATTGTCAGCCCGACTCGAAAGACTCATCCACGATCAGTTCTTTTCAACCAACGATATCCGGCAGTGCTTGATCCGCACCCCTCGCTCGAGGTCCGGCTGTGGACGCCCCATTGAGCTCGACCCGCCAAGCCTCAAGCCTCCCCAAAAAGGCTCCCTTCAAATTCTCCTCATTCACCCGCTCTCACTCGTTCGCGCGCTCACACACCCCTGCTCCCATTCGTTCTCCACTGTCAGCTCGCCCTCGCCAATTGGTGCAGCGCTCCGCCGACTCTGTCTCGTCATCGTCGAGGTGCCCTGGTGCCTTTGTACCTGTACCTTTTAGTCTCGCCCGCTCGCCCTGCCTCCACGAGCTCCCCAGCACCGTACCGTAGCGGGTTACGGCCGTTCATCTGGAGCGACAAGGTCTATCCATCCGTCTCTTTCTTCTTGCCTGCCCACCGCCAAACATTCCCCTTCCAGCCTCGACGTCGCTCTGGCACTTATCGTCAACATCCCTCGACTTCTTTCGACATCGCTTGCCGTTCTTTCGGCATCCTCCCAAGGAACCCTTCTCCCGAAGCTTCAGGTCTTTAATCCACGCTACCTCACCCCGTCACGATTCGACCTCCCCGACCTCCCCGTTCGCCCTTGCCGCATCCAATTGCCCTGCACCCGGCTTCTCGTTAACTTTCTGCCGCATCAATCCATCAACCATCCTCGATCGCGCGAACCCCGACTCGAAACACCACTCTTTGTTACCGAGAACGATCACAGCTACCTGATTCCCGGGGATCCGCACATCCCTCGACACCGCTTGCTTCCTGCGAAATACTGCGACCGTCATGCGCTTCTGAAAGTATTTTCTCTCA
The DNA here is from genome assembly GCA_014899095.1 of Fusarium buxicola. Classification (NCBI taxonomy): domain Eukaryota; kingdom Fungi; phylum Ascomycota; class Sordariomycetes; order Hypocreales; family Nectriaceae; genus Fusarium; species Fusarium buxicola. The sequence continues at coordinate 13,673 of JAAVUK010000455.1, forward strand.
CAATTCCGAATTGAACCCGAACCCGAACCCGGTTCCACCATCCATCTCGCTTTTAGAGGGCCGACCTTAGGCCTCTTCGCAGTCTGGCAAAATGGGCGCATGTATGAGCTCGAGTAATGAGGATGTGGAGCAGAAGAAGAAGAGTCAGGCCATTGACAAGATCCTTGAGGAAGATTCGAAGCGATTACGCAAGGAATGCAAGATCTTGCTTCTAGGTAAGGGTGTTTACAGCAGCTCGTGCAGCGCCTTCTCAGACTGTTGTTATTGACACAAGTCGCAGGCTCTGGAGAAAGTGGCAAGTCAACCATCGTCAAACAGATGAAAATCATCCACCTCAAGGGTTACTCGGAAGATGAGCTGTTTAACTATCGACCAACCGTCTTCAAAAACCTCGTCGAGTGTGCCAAAGCTGTCATTATGGCTATGCAACAATTCGAGATTGAGCCTCAAAACGAGGAGAACAAGGTACACGCTGAATTCCTGATGGAGTACCAAGCCGAGTCGGGCCCGCAAGCCCAGATCGACCCGAAAGTAGGCGCAGCGGTGCAGTCATTATGGAATGACCCGGCCAAAGATCTCCTCATGGAGCATCAAACTGAGTTCTATCTCATGGACTCGGCAGAATAGTATGTCATGATTGTCGATTCTTGTCGCAGCTGTGTTCTGATCGGTTTTCGTCTAGTTTCTTCCAAGAAGCGATGCGAATAGTAGCTTCCGACTATCTTCCTAATGAGATGGATGTGCTACGAGCGCGAACGAAGACGACGGGTATCTACGAAACAAGATTCCAGATGGGCCAGCTAAGCATCCAGTGAGCTCCCCTACCGATTCCTACCCTTAGAGTCCATCGATGTACTGACGCCAATACAGCATGTTTGACGTGGGCGGTCAACGAAGCGAGAGAAAGAAGTGGATCCATTGCTTCGAGAACGTCACGTCAATCATATTCTGCGTGGCACTGAGTGAATACGATCAAGTATTGCTCGAGGAAAGCAGCCAGGTCAGTTACAGCTGGTCTCAGGTTCCCGGTGTTGTTCATACTAATATGTAGGCCAGAACCGAATGATGGAAAGCCTACTACTCTTTGACTCGGTGGTTAACTCGCGGTGGTTCATGCGAACCAGCATCATCCTATTCCTCAACAAGGTGGATATCTTCAAGCAGAAGCTGAGCAGATCCCCTCTGGGCAATTACTTCCCAGATTATTCGGGCGGCAACGACGTCAACAAGGCGGCCAAGTACCTGCTCTGGCGTTTTAACCAAGTCAACCGAGCACACCTAAATCTGTACCCTCAGTAAGTAGCTCGAGCGAGCATGAGGAGAGCAATGGGATTCTAACATGCGACAGTTTGACACAAGCAACAGATACGTCAAATATTCGACTCGTCTTCGCAGCAGTCAAGGAGACTATCTTGAATAACGCGCTTAAGGACTCGGGCATTCTTTGATAGCGAAGCGCTGCACATTTTGATTTTCGACCATGATGTTAGGGCACGAAACCGTGAGCTGGCGTCGAGAGCATTATCTGGAGTTTTGGGGCATGGGAGGGAGGACGACTTCGAATTTACACGATCCTTGTTTTATTCCGTTTCGACGCGGCGCTACCTTATCTTGAACGCTCTCCTTCGATCGCTCACTGCCCCACGATCGGGCTGTTTTCTCTATAATCTCGACGATCACCACAATTGCGCGACTGCTCGAGACGCAAGCGGATGCTAATGGGCAGATCTCGACTAAAGCTTCCGAGAGAGCCTCGCTCGACACGTCAACAATTTTTTTGGACTTTTTTCTTTTTGGTTATATATCTTGCCTTTGCTCTTGCGCTGTTTGCGGCTTGTCTTTTTTTGAGCGGCCAATAGACCTTGCGGGAACTCAAGACTTTGGGCTCTTTATCTTGTTCACTCGGACAAGGAGCCTTTGTACGAAATGGCATGGACGGTAGTCAAGAAACGCGCTTGAATTGTAGCCACGCAGCAGCTAGCGACGGGACTCTGGTTATGCTGGTTTAGGAGGAAAGGAAAGGGGAATAAGCGGAGATGCTACCCTAGTCACATTCCTGTGGTTTCTACTAAGTGTTCAGACTGAGAGGGGAGCAGGCGCATGGTTTCCAGTGAGATCGGTGTTTATGGATGGAGCTGGACGGCAACGTGTTCAGGGAACCAGGTCATGGCTGGCATGCTAATGGATTGATTCACTTTCCCAGAGTACATAGCCCTCGGTCCAAACGAGACGAATTGATGATACTTGGGGTACGGTTCTACTTAAGCCAGGCGTGTGGTGTTTGTGACAGTACTCTTTGGGGCTTGCATAGAGAGGACGATGAGAGAGGATCTTTATTGCTGACGCAATGAGGCTTGTCATTCAGCACATGGTAACATGCTCGAAACCTGGAAATGGACTGAGGTGGCTTGCCCAGAGATGTATTGTCCGTCCATGGGCGACGAGATATCGGCCGAATCAACCGGTCTTCGCGATGGGCAATTGGGCCACAAAACAATCAACTACCTCATCATCTGTAGATTCTTGTCTCTACTCCGAAAGCGAAATCCCCTTCAAAGGTGGCTCAGCCAAGCTGGTGTAAGGCTATGTGATGGAGTTTTGGCCAGGAACAGTCAACGAGCTAGCACCTCATTACGATGACCTTTGAGGCTGCACTTGGTGGAGAGGTGCGGGGGCAGACATGGCGAGCTGGAAGTGGCTTGGAGCTTGGACCTCTAGCTAGTTTTAGACCAAACTCTCATCATACTTACTACTTAGTCTAGGTAGTCGCTCAACCAATACCGAGTACGTGGATAAGGAAGAAGAAGCTCACAGAATTAGGCAGCTGCTGGTTGAGTTTACTTTAGTGTCAGTACCGTTTCTACTTTTTCTTTGAAGCAAAATTTGAGTCGATGGTCACAGGACCAGTGGCCGGTGTCTGTGTCGACGAGAAGCTGTGTGTGATGGCGTTGTGGGTTGTAGCGCATGCATGCCATGTGATGGAGGCTTTTGTTTAGAGCTCAGAGGTGGGTTGGCCAACAAGATTGGTACGATTGTAGAGAATTCCCCACTTGAACGTCGGGTTCGGTGCGGCAGCTTGCATGAGTACAGTAGGTACAATAGAGCTCGGTTTGGCAGCTCTCAATGCCTCCGCGTCAGGCCACAGCAACTTTGACAAGGCGCTCGGGCTTCTCCAAAAGGAACCTTGCGCATCTGCTGCCGTAAAGGGGATACCGTTAGGTACATATCTTGCTTCGCTGTCCCAACAACTCGGTCTGTTTCAGGGGTTGAAAGGCCGAGCAAACCGTTGCTTGGTAAACTGTCTCAAGCGTTACCCATTGACGGCCTCTCTTGGAACGTAACGGGTTCGTTTGGAGGGATGTGTTCGTCAGAGACATTCTAAGTCTTGGGTACGATGGTATGTATGGTACTGTAGATGGCTGGAGTTCAATGCTCGGGCTCATGGGACCGACCTCGACTTGCCAGAAAAGATGCGCTGCATGGCAGACGCCGGACATGGCGGCCCCCCGCAATGCGTGGCTCCACTACCTTAGAGCTCCCCCGTGCTTGCTGGAGGGTCATCCAACGGGTCCATTAAGGTCGAGATACGTACAATACAGTACAGTACGGTCTGGTTGGCATGAGGGAGGGGAAGAGGCGGTGGTGACCATCAAAACAGCCATGAGTGCCCCCCCATGAGAGAGAGATAACACTGGGCCATGCGTGGAACCGTCAAGATCCAAGAAATGGGGCGGCGCTTACAGACCGTTGTGAGACGCATTCACACTCACCGTATGTAGCTGAACTGAGCTTGACCAGGTGCCTGGTTGGAGGGTCAATGGGCAATGAGCAATGATAGATAGCGGTGGTATTGCGTGAATGGCGAATGTGGGCTTCCGCGGGGGACAGAATCCTCTTCCAAGATTTCATGTTGCAGCGTCTCCCGTCTACTGGGCCGCCGATGCGATGCCATCCATGCTGTGCTGTGTGCTACATATGCTACGATATGCCATGCTGTTGCTGCTGTTGCTGCTGTTACTG
>JAAVUK010000456.1:0-13187 GCA_014899095.1 Fusarium buxicola
CGGTGGTGATCGCGGTGGTGACCGCTGTGGTGACCGAAGGGGCGATCGGGGCCCCGGTGGGTATGATTCACGAGGCGGCGGTCGCTCATATGACGACAGACAAGGCGGCGGCCGCGGAGGCGGAGGCGGCTACCGCGATGGCGGCCGATTCGGCGGAGACCGCGAGAACCGACGCACGGGAAGCAACATGGAGCCCATCGGCCGACGAGAAGGTGGGTATCGCGAACGGGATCGGGACTATGACAGACCCCGTGACGACGACGCTGGCCGGAAACGCGGATACGACGGCGGCTATGAGGATCCTCGAAAGTTGCGCCGATACTAAGCAGCATTTTCTCTCCTGGCCTCTGGTGGGTTGTCGATCTCATCTTCCAGTCATTAATCTATTCCCCTTTTCCACCAAGGGTAAGCACACCACCTGCATCGGCAATCATCAAACACCTCCGGCATCCTCGGGTTATTCCGCTTGCACATATTTTTGGATCCGCCTGTTTCTCGTTGACTCGCTTTGCTGTCCACCTAACTCGTCAAGTCTGAAATCAAATTCTGAACGTTTCCGACGACGCCCGTCAATACATCCTGGCGGGCTTGGAGATGAGGCAAGGTGGAAGGTAATCATTCTGTTATGTATTCTAATTGGTTTCTGAGAGTCGAGAGGGAAAATTGGAGGACTTTTCGATGGTGAACCGGCTGTAACACGCAACATAGGTAAGGTCAGGGTAAGGACTCCGTGACCTGCTGACCCCCGAAATGTCGCCTAGGCTGGCCGAAAAGGCCGACTCTGATGTATCACTTAGGAGTTTTCATCTTAAAGTAACGGTCAATATACCGATTAAAAGACAAGAGCGAGATCCATGATGAATCATAAGAACGTTTTTGAGTGTAGTCATTCAGGGGCGGGTCTAGTGTCAAAATATGATGCCCTCCATATCCCATGGCCCTCAACGCCGAGATCCCATAAAATTTCATGCTGGTATAGTCATTCAAACAGAAGATGTCAAACCAAACGTCTCGCACCGTTTTGTGAGCGTCCTAGGCTCGTCTAATCCTCTTCCATATCGTTGGGTTTGACCTCTGTCACCTCGGAGTTTGCAGAGTTCCAGTACCTGCGCCGGGTCAGTCTTCAAGCTCATCGCACAAAATGAAATGGCACAGAAACTTACGCTAACACCTTGACCTTGAACTCGCTAAGGCACACGCCAAAGAGCTTGAGCAACCTCGTCTGCCGCGAGTCCAGAACATCACCCTCCTTGCAGACGACATAACCCTCGCCCTGGCCGGACTCGTCACCGAGCACGACGCGGCCCTTGACCATGCGGGTGGGCACGCCGAGGCGGCGCAGCTCGGGCTCGATACTGTGCTCGAGGGGAACGTCGTGCTCAACGGGGACCTCGCCGGCGGTGGCATAGAGAATGCCCGCGGGGAGAGAGAAGTCGCGGGTGGCTTGGACGCCGGCGCGGGCAAAGTCGACAGGAGAGAGGTTGTCAAAGTAGCTAAGGATCTCGTCGACGGGGCGGTTAGTAAGGACCAGGCCGACAGTGCCAGTGAGGTAGCGGGTGAGGGCCTCGATTCCGGGAGCGATGGCCTCCTCGGGGGTCTGGCCGAGAGCCTTGGCCATGAGCTTAGTCTTTCCGAAGAAGAGGCTGCAAAGCAACGGTCAGCAATCACGACTCAACTCGATCCTAAAGGAATTGACCAGAGGCATACCGGCTGTCAGAGAGCTCACGTCTCACTTCCTTGAGGTAGCTGTTGCGCATGTTGTCGACGCTGAAGACGAAGCAGTTCTGGTACTCGGGGATGGCATCGCGGATGTTCTGGAAGAGCTTGTCCTTGTCCTCGCGTGTCTTCTTGTTGACCTGCGTGAGGTGGACGACCTTTGCGCGCTTCGACTTGGGCATTTTGGCGGGGATGCGCTTTCGGCTCGCTCTGTTGGCGCCGACTCTGTTGGAATTGAGAAGTGTAGAGCTTTTTGGTATTTCCCACTCCGATCAATGGCGCAGGCGAGAATGGACTAAGTGCTCGATGTTGGAGGAAAATGCAAAGTTGGTGGTTTTCGTCAAGTTGAGCGGCCACTGCAGAGACCACTGATAAGATTGTGGAAATTTTTCTACGCCAGCCAAAAATCTAGGTGGGCGGTGGAACCCCGCATTGGTGTTCACCGAGGAGAACTGCAGGGGACCAACCTCTCACCTTCACCCTAATTCAGTAACCACTCCAATAAGTACACCATCTACCTACTGCCATCAAACAGGGTAAAAGGGACGCCAATTGATTAACGGGAGAACTCTGAAAGTTAACAATGCTTTAATCTGATTGCATACCGCGCGGGAGTTCTCACCGCATCCTAAACAGTGACCTCCTCCCAGCCTGATAGAGACGACTGCTGTATACCAAGGCGATGAGGGCTGTTATGGGCCGAGCCCACAAGGAACCTTTAGTCCACACGTACCGATTATTCGGTGTGTCAAATATGAACTCTGAACTTCTCGAGGAGTTCCGACGTAACTTGGTCGGACGATGTATCACGCTCTTTTCTGCATTCTCAACTACCTCTTTTATCAACTCTCCAGGTTCGCGGCGCCCAAAACGTGGTAGAGCCATTATTATACCAAACCGCCTTTGTCATATTCAATCATATGTCGCAGATAATGCATACGTGTGCTGGGCTTTATGAATTCAAGGAAGTTCTATGTACAAGAGATCCATATGCCATAGGGGTTGTGGTCCCAACCGAACTTCGGCACAGTCTTTCCAGGGGAAAATATGTATACAAAAAGAACAGACTCAATTTTGAAGAGCGCCTCGACTTTCTTACTATGATGAGTAGTAAACGTGCTTGCACACACAGACTGGTGGGTCATCTTGTCGGGGGCTTCTTTTACATAGACTGATCTAATACAGCTGTCAGGCGTCAAGAGTCCGTGAGCCGGCAACAGACATGGTCGCTTGCCACGGCCTGGTTTAGTTGGAAACGATGAAGAAAAAAGTATTGATATTTCTGGAATACTCGACGTATTAGACTCTCCTTCATCTCTCATCGATTGTGTTGGCTCAGAGCGGCACACTTGGTCACCAGCTCAAGTCCTTGCGCCCGCGTGGGAACTCCAAGTCAAACGATGAGATCCGAGAGGATGGTATCTCTATCCGAGTTGGAAACCACGATGTGACTAGAGGAGAGAGCATACCGTCAATGTTGGCTAGACCTCTGATGAAGAGTGAAGAACAGAATACTAAGTAAAGGTAAACCTTCAAAGACTTAGCTTCCTTTTGATCATCTTTCGATGCTGACGGATTTCAGACTCGATTTGTCGTGGTTGCCGTTACTCGTGCTCGGCTTCTCCGTTATCAAGGCCAATGCTCTGGAGAGCGTGGGTGTGTTGATGCCGCTGATCTTCCTCGTTGGAAAGCAAATGGCCGCTACGCAGAAATATGGTCCTTGTACACTCTTATTTATGGCTCCATGTCCGATCTTCACTGCCGATCTTCAAGCTCTTTACGCGCCGATAATATGAGCGTGTGGCAAAGATACGACGTTTACCAGGCAGGCTACAATTGCGACTGGACCTCTACCATACGTTCTAGGAGACATTTGGATCACCTCCAATGCTCGAATGCTGATCTAGAAGTCTGTCTTCTCGACCCTACCTATACGTCATGTTTAGCAACGGCGGATTTGTTTACGACGTAGATCTTTTGATAACATGATAAGCCGGAATATCTGCATGGCTTTATCACAGCTCTGGCTGTATCAAGTCCGAGTTACTTGTTATCTTGTCATTACGCTGCCTGTCTTTTGGGATGCGAGCACGACCAGGGTGCTGCTGGCTGACACGCCGTTGAGGCCGAGGTGCAAGTAGCAGAGTCGGAGGGCGGTGGTGATTGCTAAGAAATACCGGGCTTAGGACATCATGGCCGAATACGTAAATAAATCCACTTATTCCAGTATGGATACATATCATATGATATGGCCTCTGACAGTCGAACTAGTAGTTCTGGTAACCTTAGTAGTTACTGTTTTCTGTACATAGTAAGAGACCCCGTGCACTGCGGCAATGACAGGGTTCTATGCTATCAGATTAGTATGCTACATAATGTTAACGCGAGTATCTCTGAGACTAGTGGGATGTGGAACATGGGACGACCCGAGGAACGCGGGAGCTGCATTGCAATAAGCGACGTTGGAACTTGACGAAACTATCCTCACAAGCAACTCTAAAGAGCTAAACATGATGACAGTTAATTACTGGCAGATGGCAGATTGCAGATTCCGTCATACAGTACGCCATTGGCGCCGACAACAGCTCGCTGGCTCGGGAAAACTACCTCACTTCCGTTCCGAACATCGTGGAAGATTGATGACGCACGGACCATGCGCCTCCGAGCCCGAGAGCTAGCTAACGTTGGAAGCAATGTCATTTTTGCACACACAACCTCCACTAAAACCACCAACACCAACACCACATCATCCGAACCTCATTCCAGAGACCTTGGACAATCCACTCTGTTTCGCCCTTCTCTTCCGCCTCTTCATCTCAATCTCCATCTTCAGCTCCCTCTTCCATCTCTAGTCTTCAAGGTTTCTCTCCTTCCACGTCCCCGTCCACTCCACTTCGCGTCTTCCAATCTTCGACCCTTGCCAACCCTCACGTTTTCACATCGTCGTCGCCTCCATCTTCGAACCCTCTTGACCCCGGTTTGTCATCAGGCGTGCCCTACTCGACTCCGTCACTCCACCTCCGACCGAACACGATCGCCATCCTCGGCCTATTCGAATAATCTGGCTTTCGTGTCTGCGTCACTTTCCATCTTCGTCCGCATCCTGTCCGCGACCAAAAGCCTGCCGACTGCGCGCTCGCCCTAATTTTCGCTCCTTTGTCACCTTCCTTGCCACTTCAGATTCTCCATCAACACACAGCCATCATGGCCTCCAACGGTAACTTCACCCACCAGGATCAGTATAAGGAGTCCGTCGACCAACAACAAACAGTTCTCCTAAACGCCGCTCCTGCTGCCGACACCTCTGCCGCCGCCGCCGCCCCCAACAGCAACCTCTCCAAGGATGAGGTTGGCTGGTACTTCGTAGAGCAATACTACACCACCCTGAGCAAGTCACCTGAGAAGCTCCACGTATGATTGCTGGTCCTGTGCGCGCTCGAATATCCGCTAACCAGCTCGGCAGCTCTTCTACGGCAAGCGCTCGCAATTCGTCTACGGTCTTGAAGCTGAGGTTGCCAACGTCTCGGTTGGCCGACAGGTACAGTTCAATGTCAGACGTGGTCCTAATACAATTGCTAACATTTTAATCATAGGCCATTCAAGAACGTATCAAGGCGCTCGACTTCCAAGACTGCAAGGTTCGAGTATCCAACGTCGACTCCCAGGCTTCTTTCGACAACATTGTCATCCAAGTCATCGGCGAGACCTCTAACAAGGCCGGCGAGCCCAAGAAATTCGTCCAGACCTTCGTTCTCGCCCAGCAGCCCTCCGGTTACTTCGTCCTGAACGATATCTTCCGATACATTGACGAGGAGAGCGATGACGAGTCTGCCGCTGCCGCCGAGGAGCCTGTTGAGGAGCCCGCCGCCACCGAGAAGCCTGCTGTTGCTCCTGCTGAGCCTGAACCCGAGGCTCCCAGATCTGTTGAGGAGGCCAAGGATGAGTCTCCCGAGCTCGACCCTGTGGCTGTGGACCAGAAGCTGGAGGAGGTGTCCACTTCTAAGGACAGTGCTACTCTGAACGGCAGCACCGCTGGGTCTTCGGTTGATGAGTCTAAGGCTCCTGAGACCAAACCTGAGGTTCCCGATGCCGACGCTGACGTCGCCGCTGAGGAGGTTGCTGAGGAGGATGTTCAGGAGCCCGAGAAGCCCAAGGATCCTAGCCCTACGCCTGTGTCTAAGCCTACTGCTGCTCCTGCGGCCCCCGCCCAGCCTGCTGCCCCTCCTAAGCCGATGACCTGGGCCAGCCGAGCCGCTGCCGCTCTCCCCAGGCCCGTTGTTCCTCTTGCCAAGACCCCTACTCCTCCTGTTTCTGCCCAGAGCCGAGCTCCCGCTCCCGCTGCCGCAGCTCCTACTTCTCAGTCTGCCGCTGCCTCTGCCACTCCTGCTGCCGAGGGTGCTGCCAAGGACGTCTCTGGCTGGCAGACAGCTGGTGGCGATTCCAAGCGACAGAACCGACCTCAGTCTATCTCAGGAACTCCAACGGAGAAGGAGGGTACCCTGGGCTATGTCAAGTATGTGACGGACAAGATTCAGGATGCCGACCTTAAGGGGGCTCTGGCTGCTTTTGGCGAGCTGACCTACTTTGACATCAACCGCCAGAAGGTATGTTTAGCAATATCAGTAAAGTGCGTTGCAGTGCAGATGCTAACGTCATGCAGAACTGTGCCTTCGTCGAGTACAAGACCCCGGAGGGCTACCAGGCCGCGTTTGCTGCTAACCCTCATACCGTGAACGGAGAAAACATTGTTGTTGAGCCTCGTCGTCCTAAGGCCAACGCCTACGGCGGTAGCAGCTACGGTGGCCGGGGCGCTCCGTCTGGCCGTGGCCGTGGTGGCGTCGATGGTGGCCGATCTGGCAGTCAGGGTCCCCGAGGCAACTTCTCTGGCCAGAACCGAGGCCGAGGTGGTGCTTCTCGTGGCCGTGGCGGCGCCCAGGCCCAGAATGCTTAAGCAACTGGCATATATCGTGGCAAAGGTGAGGCTGGCACGTCGTTGCCAATTCTTGACTTTGCCTATCTACCAGGCACTGTGATCCGTTGGAACTTTGATACGCCAGGGAACACTATGCTTGAATGAGGCGTAACAAATATGAAAAGGTCGAGTGGGGAACAGCAAACAAGCTTAACAGGTGCTAGGATGGAAGGATAGGGGGAGGCGGAGTTTGGCATTCCCTTTAGGAGGAAGGTTGGAGTTGGGAACTCGGAGTAATGATTGTTCGTTTTTTCAGTTTCGCTGGTTTGCGCGCTGCATCTGCATCTAATCCTCCTCGCAACCGACGATTGGCCCACGGATTTAGCGAAAAGGGGGAGAAAAGGTCCTTGGCTGGGAGCTTTGGTTTGGCATCATTACTTTCTAATGACCGTGTATATTCTCACAAAAGCGAACGGGAGGGCGGTAGAGACCAGACTCGGATGGTGCTCACAGGATGAGGTGAATGGCGAGGCAGGTTGACGGATGGAAACAACAGCTGAGGATGAAGGAGAGCCTTGGCCTGGATGTATTAGAAGGCCTATAGGGACCATATTTTGTACTCTTTACTGTGCAAGTAAGTATCAGTACCTCTGGTCTCCGAGGGATCTAGTAGAGGAGGCACAGTCAACAAGACAGAACTGATACCAAGGTGAATAAAAGAATCAAGACACACAAGGATTACGGTGACAAGTTAAGAGAAGCTACGTGACATGCGGCTTGCAAGTAAAGGGCAAACAGACAACGATGAGTCCCGGTACGAAGAGCAGACGCAAGTTTCAGCTCAAGAGCCTTGTGGGCCGAGCAAGTCGAGCGGTTCGTTGCATTCGAGTCGAGTTCTCATGAACGCCCCTTTGTTGTTTTACAAAAGGACGGAAGGGGAACTTTTGCGAAGAGGAGGATACGTATTTCGTAATCATTAGGTAGTTCGTGGTCCCTTTTTCGTCGCCGGACTCTCGGCGGCTGGTCGGACGCTATTCCCGGGGGCGAGCCAATGTCCGGGACATGTCACCCGGGGACGCCGTAATCCCATGCTGCGACCTTCTCAATGCGGCACTGAGGGCGAGGACGCGGGGAGTTTTGGCTAAAGGGAGGTTGAGGATGAGGCTCTGAGTGACTTGGGTGCCGAGAGATCCGGGTGAGTTGGCGGTCGGGGAGATCGGGGATAGGGAGAATTTAGGAGAATGGGATACAGCTTGAGACACCTCATGGGATAACTTGAGTAAGCTTGTTCTCGAACTTCAAAACACGATGGGATGTACGTAAATAGACTTAGAAATTGCCCCACAAGAACCAAGTACTATGCCCCTTTCTCTCATCCTGATTAGTTTGTTTTGGCTTGTTTTCACGTTACATAGAAGGATAGGGATCGGCGTGAAGCATGAAGCATGAATTCTGCAGATGCATCTCGAGGGGTCAAAAGGGTTTCTCGGAGGAATATGTAGGAGTTATGCGTGATCGCCAGAAGATCCCTCGGTCCTACGTATCATTTGACTGCCGACGTAGCAGGCGGAAGATTCCGTCTGTATCGCCATGTCTATGTATAGCTAGCGTTGACTTCTTGATGATCGCGCGCACGGGTGCTTGCGTAATTATGGAGGTTACACTGAAGAAGTGGTACTGTACATACGTTGCGTGTTTCGAGAGTCGGCCCTGTTCAATATCGGTGCATTGAAGGTTGGACAGTAAGATGGGGAGGTTTCAACGGAGACAGGACGGAGATATTCCCCGCCCCGCGGCCGATTTCTAATCACATATCCGTACTGTACTACGTAAAGGTAATGTGGTGATTGGGTAGTAAGACGGAAGGGAGATGGAAATTGAGACAAGCACTTCTGAAAGTATCCGCGTGAGTAAGTCGACGCAATACAACGAACCAGACTTGATTCATGGAGTCAAGATATATGCACGGCGTAGATGACAACACCCTTAAACAATACAGTATACGGCATCACAGCAACAGGCACATGACCTGGAAGACAGCACAACATCGAAACGCAAAAATCAGTGTGGCCGAGAGGAAAAGGCGCGAGAAGCCTGCCTGACCCCAGACGCGGAGAGGGCCGTTTTCAAAGGTGCCAAGGGCAGCGGCAAAAGTTCCTTTTTGGAGCGGAATTCCGCGTCGTGCCGTCCAAGCATTGGATCTAATTGGAGAAGGGTACGTACTTTACCCAGGAGTTTGGGTCGCCTTTTGGGTTTGACGAATGAATGGTCAAGAGTATGAGGGACAAAAGGACCCTTTTACTACGTAGTATGAGCAAAGTACTTTTGCGCGCAGTCTGTTGGTAGTCTGTTAATAATGGCAGGAAAGGTACTTTTGCCGTTGGTGGTCTTATTTTTATGTGAGACGGCGTTTCGGAATACGGACTGCAGTTGGAAGCATGTCTAGGATGCCAAGAGAGAGAAATCGAGAGAGCATCACGTTGAAGAGGCCTCTTGGGATAGACCCTGCTTTCATTCGACAGGATAGATGACGTGCAGGTTCATGTTGACTGCCTTTACCTTACGGCCCACGGGAGGCCGAGCCCCGGACAATACGGTCAAGACCCGGCCGAGATGTTGGATGTGGCTTATGTACGTTGGAGTGACGGTGGGCTTGAATCCTTACCCACGGATTAGGAAGAAGTGTATAAGGGTACAGCACCCGCATGACAAGACGCGATCAACCGCAAACCTCAGGTACCTTGGCTATGCTAGGGACTTAGCTATGCTAGGGACTTTGTTTGTGGTGTTTCTTCGCGTCCCGCCGACTGTGCCGTTACCCGTTCCTACCTACCCCTCCGAGACTAGCGGCTCTGGCTGAGGGACTGTGGGGCCGTGGGCTGTGGGTTGTGGGCCCGCACTCGCGGGACCTTTTGGCGGGAAGGTGCCGGGGTCCTTTGAACCTGCGACCAGGCTGGGACCTGCCAGGTCAAGCCATGCCATGTGTTGTCCTTGCTGCTGCTTGCTGCTTGCTACCTGCTACTTGCCAGGATGCTGGGAAATGTTGCGCGCGCCTTCCCCGACCTTCAACTCGGGGTCCGGATCCTCGAATCGACTCGTAGCGTGCCCTATCACCACGTCTGTTGTTTTCCTGCTTCTTCAACCTCACCTCACGTAAGAGAAGGTTGTCAGAGAACCTCCGGGATTTTCATTTGAGTACGCCGAAACAAACCAAAAATCGCACTAACTGCAGGATCGACATTCAGCACAGAAGTCTGTACTGTACTGCGCTGCTTTGCGCTTGCGCTTGCGCTTCGACCCTCAAGGTGCTGATCGCATCACATCCATATCCCACATCCCACATCCCAACCCGACCCAGGCTCCAACCCAATCACGGCTCCGTCGCAACCAGATTTCCCTGATGTGGCTGACTTGTTAGCTATAGTACGGGGTATTGCTCCAAGCGACATCCCAGAAACCACGCATGGCAACTGCAACTGCAGTGCAGCCTCATCTCGCCACCCTGCGCCGGTGCTTTGGTCCACATCCACAACACCCTTCACGATTCTCCCCGTCTTCTCCATCCTCTCACCTCTCTCCTGGTGGTGATTCTTTCTCTCTCCGCTCCACTCTTTGTCGGCTCAACGTGGGCTCTTTTGGAAACGGCTGACGTCGCCCCGGCCGCCGTTGCCCTGACTTTCGATCCTAGCCCCCGAACAAAAGAGCCGCCGCGTTTCCATTCCTCTTCCATCCCCCGTCGAAGCCAAACGGAGGCTCGCCTGGCGCCGGCACCGACAGGCCCGAATCCCATCACCCCGTCCTCTCACTCAGCTCACACCCCCTTCGATCCACGATCCTCAAACTTCTGACCCTTGCGCCCTTCTTCCATGACAGATGCTGCTCTCGTCTCCACGCTGCCTGTCGTCTTCTTGTCATCTGCCCTCTTCTGTTGGCTCGCTCGCCTTTGTTCCTCCAACGACTCTCTCCACAAATCTCCAGAGCGGGTCGGAATGATCAACCTCTTCAGCCTACCGCCCTCTACGGAGACTCCTGCGGCCAATGTTCGTTGAGGCTCACGCCCCCAGACCAGAGTCATCCTGTACGCCTTTCCGGTTTCGCGTTGGCCGGTCGCGAGGCTCTCTCGAGCCTCGTATATAAGTCTGGCTCCCACCCATGGAACCCCGTGGGGTGGTGTCACCCGAGGACGATGGATCATCCACGACCGCTCCTACGCCGCCGCCTGAGAGGCGGCGTGTCTCGATGGAAGAGGACTTCTACTACCAGCGTATCATGACAAGTCCACGCCGACCCTCCCAGCCGCCCCCGTACCAGCGAGATCCGTCTACGTCGACTACCTGTCACCATGGGAATCATTCGGAGAAGGGGAAGCAGTTCGCCATTGGCGGGGGCGGCCAGAGTCAACATCACACTGATACAGCCAAGCAAAAGGAAAAACTACCCGAGTACAAGAGTTCAATATCGCTTGAGGGCGTCTTTGACAAGAAACACGAAGTCGAGAATACAATAAAGAGGGCCGAGGATCGCCAATGGCATCCAGTCTATGTCACACTCAACGGGACTGCACTCAGCATCCATGGGACAAAGAAGGCTTGGGGATGGGGTAGGACACGCGATGACGGTCCGTCAGTTGACTCGGATAATCCTCCATGGATAAAAAAGGGCAAACTCGAAAAGACGTATAGCCTACTTTACGCGGACGTTGGTATTGCTGCCGACTACAAGAAGTAAGCCAACCTGCCTCTCCCGATCCGACGGTCATGGATGGGAGTTCCTCTTACTAACGTCTTTTAGGCGGCGATACACCATCCGTGTTCGCGCAGAGACAGACCAGTTCCTATTGTGCTGTGTCGAGTTGAGTACCTTCATCAAGTGGCTTGAGGGACTATTCGCAGCCATCGACATCGCCCTTCCTCTGGAAGACCGAGACTTCCCCCGTGACATGTCCATACCCAGGATTCAACGTATTCGCTGGTTCCATGGCCAGTCTCCAACCGCCACGGCCCTCGACCTTTCGGAGCTAGGTATTGAAGAAGGTTCTGAAGAAGTCTCAGCGACCTCAGATGAACGACGTTCGTCGACATCACGTCAAGTTGTGGCCCCGGAATCCCAGACCAGGATAGAGCCCGAGCCCGAGGTTGATGGGGATGAGGAAGACCTTCCAGAGCCTCCTCCGCGCATCGACCCTATCCGTCGTCTAAGTACAACCTCATATACCAATATGGGTATCGACCCTGTCGATGGCAAATGGATCCCCGAGCATCGGTGGTCGAGCGCTCATGACATGCTGTATGCCAAGCTATGCTACAGCAACCTCCTTTTCAGGAGCCCTCGCAAATCCAACTACATCATCAACAAGGGAAAGCAGTTTTACGTTGATTGGACGACGGGTCGTATGGTTAGAGTCCTGCCACCGGCCTATGGAGAGATCGACTACTTTGGGCCTTGGCAGACGGTACATACCGAAAACATGAGGATATAGATCAACCGGTCCGTGGACGCGCAGACGAACTTGAGGTCATCTACATTGCACTCGGGGATTCCTTCGACCACCGCATTACCGAAGCATGACACCTTGACTATACCCACCACTTGATTACAAAACGAATTCACAGCATCGGGACCAGTCACATCCCAGTATTATACGCCAACATGAGACCTCGATCTCTTTGTCATTTGATCATACCATATCACCTCTACATCGTAGAGCAAACGACGATACCAAACGACACTGCATATAAGACTTGCATGCAAGGCACGGTGCCTTGACATCTCTTTTCTCTCATGATTGTATATACTTTTGCATACTTGGCGCATTCAGGGGTTGCATCAAATCAGCCAATGGTGGCGAGGGCTTTACAGTCATGGGCCGGAGTTTACTATTGTTTTGTGTTATTCCGGTCTGGCCTCTTCCTTTCAGTGTTGGGAAGCGGTATATGCAGGGGATAGATTTAGTCTCTTCCCCTGACTTGTTGCATGATTTAATGTATCCGCATATACAACCCGCTTTGGCACGCTTTCACGACGGCGCCGTGTTGCTTGTACATAAACCGGTTCTCCGGCGGGACCAAATATCAAGATATGGTTCTTGCAGTAACAAGTTTGAGTGTGTGTGTAGACGTTGCTTCGTAATGTAAACGCCGATATACAAGAAATCATGGTATCATATGAATGCTCGACCCTCCCCCGACTCCCTGAATCCAGTCCTGTGTCCACGATTGCAGCCAGCCATGTCTGAGGACCGCTACTATACCAATTCCTATATCGTTCGCCATATCAAAATCCCAGGCCATATATGCGTTACGTCGCCCTTTGCCCACCACCGGCCGCTTCAACAGCCGCAATCCCCTGCCTTGTCTCAGCAGCGACATCGTCCACGACCGGCCGCAGGGCGTCATTTGCGCCTTGCACGTCGGCGACGACAGCCTCAAGCGCATCGAGCAGCGCCCTGACCTCCTCGCGCTGGCGACGTACCTCATCGTGCAGCAGGGCGTTTTGCGATTGTGTCGTCTGCAGGCGGGCGTTGAGCTGGGACTGGTGGGCTGTAAGGGAGGGTGTCAGG
>JAAVUK010000457.1:0-37495 GCA_014899095.1 Fusarium buxicola
GTAGCAAGGCGGCTGAAATTCTTGCCAAGAAATTGATGGTATCAAAAAAAAAGATATTCAGTAACAAACAAACATTCATTGATCAACATCCCATCTTTGCGCTACAGCGACCAGACGAGATGCCTACCGATAGTGACGGTGAGGCGCCTCACAACAATTTCGACGTGTGTGATTTCCCACTCCCGAGCCCTTCGGCCACTTAAGAGTATGTGGCGATAGTAGACACAAAGACCTGCGCTTACTGATCTTAATCACAGCCCATCATAGCGTTGGAGGTCTACCTAAGGCAAGTCTCTCCTCCTTTGTTTTGCCTTTCTTTCACTTCCTGTTTCTGTGTCTGATCTTTTACTAACTATGGGACAGCGAATGATGGATGGCGTAAGCTGAAAACACCCTCACTGCTGATACGTTTCGTATATTAACTGACACTGACTATAACAGCAAGGCCTTCGTGTAAGTTAACATCATGTCTACTTCAAGCACTGTCCTTGCCCCCTTATCCTTCCCCCACCGTTCTCTATGCTTCCCAGCATCTTCCCCGGACAGCCCAAGAGGCGTATCCGTTACCGCTCCTGTCCCCGTTCCTCTTCCTGCTGCCCCTGCTGCTTTTCCTACGCCCGAGATGCGTCCATTGCAATGCTATTGTACACCGACGTTTGGACAAAACGTGATGTTTACAAGATTTCTTGCTAACTGGATATTCTCTTGTAGCTGTGGGTGTCATGGGAGATACCCGTGTCTATAGATACATCGTAATGTAAGTCATTGCATGAACAGCATTACATCTTTCCAATGTCTTGGACAATTTGACTCTGACGCATTTTAGCCTTCGTGCTGTCACAACCAACGATTTCATGAGCGCTGAGCCGTACGAATTTCCTTTTGCTTTGCTCAAGGCCAATGCTCGCAGAATCGTCAACGAGGTTGATGGTGTTTCCCGAGCACGGGGAGTTGTTCGAGCCGGGCTCACATGCACAGGAACTATTGAGCAAGACAGTGTCGGCGTGAGAAGATACCATTTTTTAGTTCCTTTACCCAATCTTGTTACCTCCTCCGGCTTGCGCAGAGAAGTCTAACCATACCAGCTACGTCCTCAGGCTGCCTAAACTGCAAGATACTTTGGGTTAGAAAACACCTGCTCATCCCAGGACCTCTTGGCTGCTTCTAGGCTATAGTTAATAACAGCATTAATCTCAGCCACGCCGGTTGTAACAGTATTAATGATTTTATTTACGGAGGTCTTGTTGATAATGTTGCCAAACGGCAACTCCCCACGGCCTGTCCAGTAGAGGACTTGACCGGGCTCATCTATAAAAAGTTCGATAGGCTCAGGCAGGCCATGAAAGATGCAGTAGGCATCTGTTCGGTTTCCTGCGTGTTAACCCTTTCGAAAGTCGATGTTAGCTTGAAATATACGACCTTGCGAGCCTTTGGGGGGGAGCCTTTTGCGTCCAGTAGAACTTGCTAGGCACGTGAGATACCGCGATGCCCACACACCATCTTGTCTGGTCCCTCATGTGGTCACTAATCTGCCAGTCGCCAGTGTGGATCTTCTTAACCTCATGTGTGTATATGACTAAGCCGCGTGGTAGGACGAGTCAAGTCCGCCACACAGACTCAGTACCCTGCAATATCTGAGCAACACCGTGCCGATCAAAAACAACGAATTCAAGCTTGGTTGTTTCAGAACATACCTACGATGACTCAAGCACCAAAGTATCTCAGCGGCGACGCCGCTGCGATCAACGAGTTCATTGACAAGTTTGATGTGAGTGATTTGCAAAGCAGTCTCATATACGGAGTACGCGGTGCTGATTCTCGCCGATAGGTCTTCCTACTTGACTGCGATGGTAAATCAAGTTGAGCCATGATTATGTATGGATGAGTAACCAACATATTTAGGTGTCCTGTGGTCAGGCGACCACGTGTACGAAGGAGTTCCTGAGACCATCGCTCTGCTGAGATCGAAAGGTAGAGTCACTACCACTCACAATCCAGATCAAAGACTCACAGTTATAAAGGAAAGAGAACAATCTTCGTGACCAACAACTCAACAAAATCTCGCGATGAGTACCTCAAGAAGCTCACCAACCTGGGAATTCCAAGCGGAAAAGACGATGTGTTCGGTTCTAGCTACTCTGCTGCCATTTACATCTCTCGCATCTTGAAGCTACCCGAGGGCAAACACAAGGTTTTTATCATTGGTGAGGCAGGCATCGAGAAAGAGCTAGATTCTGAGGGAGTCCCCCATATCGGGGGCACAGACGAGGCCTTCCGACGAGATATCACACCCGAAGACTTCAAGGGCATCGCCGACGGCTCACTGCTCGACCCCGAGGTTGGCGTTGTCCTCTGCGGCCTTGACTTCCACATCAATTACCTCAAGCTCGCTCATGCGATGCACTACGTCAAGCGCGGAGCCATCTTCCTTGCTACCAACACCGACTCGACATTGCCGATGCACCACGATTTCTTCCTTGGAGCCGGCTCTTGTCACTATCCTGTTGTTCATGCCACAGGAAAACAGCCCATGGCGCTCGGAAAGCCCAGCCAGGCCATGATGGATGCCGTCGAGGGCAAGTTCCAGCTTGACAGGGCCCGGACATGCATGGTCGGTGACCGGCTCAACACCGACATTAAGTTTGGCATTGAGGGACAACTCGGTGGAACGCTGCACGTATTGACCGGCGTGAATAAGAAGGCGGATTGGGAGAAGGAAGATGCTATTGCTGTGCCTTCGTTTTATGCCGATAAGCTAAGCGATTTGAGGCTGGTAACTGAGGAGAAGTAGACTATCATAGACTATCATAGACTCTATAGATGACTAGACTAGACTTGCGTCTTGATCCCGATGCCTTCGTCAGACTGATCTAGTCTCTCAAAACGCCCCTACCACACCTTGACACATAGAGTATTCAATGTCTGAAACACACCGCATGCTACGGAGTGAGCAAGTATGCCCTTAGTTCTCCTTCTTATTTTCCATCCGCTTTGCGATGTCGCTAGTTCGGGCAACCTTGGGTTGCTGAACAGGAGTCTTGTATGGTTGTAGAGAGGTGGGCATGAACATGCCGATTTTCTTCTGATACAACCGATACTCAGGGTACTTGCCAGCAGTGAAGTACTCGGTGAGCCTTGTCGAACCCTGGAATAGGAGCATCAGGGCACCCGGACCGGCAAAGGTATAGGTGTACAAATTGTTTGTGGCAAAGCAGCTCCACTGGTAAAGCACAAACCAGATCATCTGTTCGGCAGCAAAGTTGGGGTGTCTGCTGTAAGCGAAAAGTCCCGAGGTGTTGAAGCCTCGATCAAGATCAGCCTGCTTATAGTCGAAGTTCCTGGGCACTTTGGCCTCCTTCTGATACTGTCCTTTGGCCATATGATAGTCTAAGTGATGGTTAGGTCAATTTCATCCGAGGTGACATGGACTACTCACCCCATTGCTGACCATCGCTCACCCATTCGCTGAAAACCAGAGCGAGCATCGCGACGAAGTAGGCGACGTCAGCGGCGGTAATCTGCTGCTCAAACTTGGTAGAAAGCAAAATGGGATACGCAGGGAGACATGAGAAAGCAAAGATAAGAATGCTCTGGATAGTGGATATGAACGTGAGGTTGAATATGAACCAAACGAAACGAGGGACGTAACCTCTGAGGATTGTCCTGTAAGATGTAAGCTGAGTGTACCAATAGCAGTGGTAAGTCGACACACCATCGATAATCCTCAGATCCAACGGTGTAACCACCCTTGCGCCAGTAATTGAAGGTTAAACGACACTGCAACTCAACTGTCAGAAACTCCAACCGCACATCTCATGCGATCATATCTTACACTCCAGATAGTTGTAGCAATCGCAGCTAGGTCAATACGCGAGGACGATAGACCAGCAAGTCGCGCCCAGACCGCCAGATGAACAACGTAGAAATTGGGGAGGAGACTCCACAAGCGGTCAATCTGAGAGTAGTTGGTGTTGATCTCAGAGACGACGAGGCAGAGGACACTTATGACAAGCGAAGCCGCAAAGCCCGAGATGAGCGGGTTCGTATCAACATACAACTGCTTCAGCCCAGAAGGGTTAGCAATGTTGTTGAGGATCTGTCCTGGAAGAGCATAGAGCTCCGGAATAAAGGGCTCGACTGTCTTTGCGTAGTCGCTGCAGTCCTCTATGGACTTGAGAAATGGAAGAGCCATTACGTCTATCCAGAGTGAGAGACAATGTTGATGCTTAAATTCCCGTCTCTTCCGTTTTCGAAGTTTTTAAATAAGTCCAGCTTTGGTAGCGTCATAGACATGATCATGGAGCCGAACCTAACGAAGTGACACACGCCACAGTTTATCCAAGCTCCCTGAAAGGTACTCTTGGTCAGCGGATGGAGCCGCTGTGGCTAGTGGCTTGATGCCTGAACCCCGCCTGTAAAGCCACTGAAGCACCAGGGCTAAATTTCAACGTCAACTCTTGGCATGCAGTCAATTTTTCCTTTTTGCCGTGAAGCTGCCAGCTCTCAAACCACAATTTTTCGGAGTGAATGATTGGAAAAGGCCAAATCACTGGTTGCAAGGAGGACTTTGACGCCGTGTCAATAGGCAAACATCTTATTCAAGGCGGCGCTGCGGGAGGAATATGGCAGCGAATCATTATCTATGCGACACGTCTTGTCGTTGACCCTCCTTGGCAATATCCTTTGTGTTAGATTGTTGCGCCTGCCCTGTCTCATCGCGGAGGTTAGTTGCGCTCGACGCCTGAGGCAACCTCTATAGGTTCTCGTGATAACGGTCGAACCAATCCTCTTCCACCAAGAACTCTTAACTCTTCCAAAGACCAACACTTCCACAATGAGGATTCTCTGTGTGGCTGAGAAGCCCTCTATATCCAAGGCTGTGGCAGGTCACCTTTCTGGCGGCTCCCACACCACAGTACGCTGACCCCCCCTGGCAGTAACTCATGCTGAGGAAGCCAATGCTGACTGAGGATGCTACAGCACAATACGCGAAATCAGTACATCAAGAACTACTCATTCGATTTTGACTTTGGCCAGGGTTTGGGCAAATGCTCTGTCACCATGACATGTGTCACCGGCCACTTGACCAACGTCGATTTTACCCCCGAGTACAAGAACTGGCGCCATCCTCCCCCAGAGGCCCTCTTTAATGCTCCTATTGTAACGAGTGTTTACGAGGTGAGTGCCTTGTCCTTCTTGGTACGGTTCGGTATTGATTCTCCCAAGGACAAAAAGTCAATCGCCCAGAACTTAGAGTCCCAGGCAAGGTACGCTGAGGTACTGGTGATCTGGACAGATTGTGATCGTGAAGGTGAGCATATCGGCTACGAGATTGTCGAAGCTGCTCGAAAGGGCAAGCCTGGCATCCGGGTCAAGCGAGCAAGATTCAGTAATGTGGAACGAGCGTAGGCTTCCTCTATTTCATCATTTACCTGGACCGGTGATTAACTTTCCTGACAGGCATGTTCTCTCAGCAGCCAAAAATTTGGCAGACCTGGATGGGAAACAGGTCGATGCTGTTGCTACGAGAATCGAACTTGATCTGCGCATTGGATATGCCTTCACGCGCTTCATTACCAACAACCTGCGGCCCCTGGGTGGGCCCATGGAAAACCTAACCCTTAGCTACGGTGTGTGTCCTATTGTCGGCGAAACATGCTCTTGACTAATCCTCCAGGGTCGTGTCAATTCCCAACCCTTGGATTCGTCGTGGACCGATACTTTCGAGTCAAGAACTTCGTCCCTGAACCGTTCTGGAGCATCAAATTGATGCATAACCGGGATGGCAAGAAGATCGACTTCTCCTGGCAACGCAATCGACTTTTCGATCGAATGTCAGCAGTAATTCTGTACGAGAGGTGTCTCTTAGCCAAAACTGCTACAGTCACCAAGGTCCAGGAGAAGCCTACACGAAAATTCAAGCCCTTACCTCTCACCACCGTCGAACTACAGAAGGCTGCAACACGGCTCCTCCGCATGAGCGGACAGCAGGCCATGATCATCGCTGAAGGGCTCTACAATAAGGGTTTCGTAAGTTATCCGCGAACCGAAACTGACCGTTTCGACAGAGGAATGAATCTTAGGACTCTTGTTCAGAAACAGACCCCTGATGAGAGATGGGGAACGTTTGCTCAAGGTCTTGTCAATGGAGCTTTCCAGCAGCCAAGGGAAGGAAGACACGACGACAAAGCACATCCACCTATTCACCCCATCACCTATGCAGGGCCGACGGTCCTGTCTTACGATGAAGGTCGGCTTTACGAGTATGTTGTTCGTCGATTCCTTGCCTGTTGCTCAGATGATGCCAAAGGCATGGCTACCGATGTTGAGCTTGAATACGGAGAGGAACGTTTCAGCACCCGCGGAGTCATTGTACTGGAGAGGAACTATCTTGACGTGTTCATCTACGAAAAGTGGAATAACACAGTGGAACTGCCAAAGTTTACAGAAGGAGAGCGTTTCCAACCAACCGAGGCTATGATGACGGAAGGGAAAACGACACCACCGGGCTATCTCACTGAAGCTGACCTGATCGCTCTCATGGATGTTAACGGGATTGGCACAGATGCCACCATGGCCGAGCATATTCAGAAGATTCAAGACAGGGAATACGTCGCTACGATTGATCGATCAGGCCAGGCACCGGTAGATGACGAGGAGTCGGACGCAGCCCCGCCTGCAAGAGGTCGTGGACGTGGACGTGGAGGCCGGGGCGGAAGAGGCGGGCGAGGACGTGGAGGGTCATCTTCAACTGGGGGCCGGGGTAGCATCAAGGTGTTCATTCCTACGCAACTCGGCGTGGCGTTGATCCTGGGGTTTGATCGAATGAACTTCGAGACGAGTCTCGGCAAGCCGTTCCTCCGCAAAGAAATGGAACTCAAGATGAAGGCTATCTGCGAAGGTCGTACGAGTAAGGAAGTTGTGCTGCGGGAGAGCATCGCTCAGTATCGCCATGTGTTTATGCAGTCGCAAGAGAAGCTAGGGGTTCTGCGAACGGTATGTCCCCATCAACGGCAACACGAATTCGGCCCATTGTATCACTGACTGCCATTAATTAGGCTTGCCGCGAATTCGTCTTTGCAACATGACAATTCGGGCCCTCGGCTTTTCAGGGCTCGTGGACCCTTGGTCAATGCCACAATCACATCTCGGAAGTTCGTCCATCAATGATATCAGCAAAATTGCCGACTTGGAGAGCTGACGACATCTCGAAAGCGTACCTGCACGCCCCATTGTCTCGTGGACCGCGAGACTTTCTGAGACTCAGTCCCGATATCAAGCCTATCAACCAGTGGACCAATGCACACGTACGATCTGGATGATGTGATTTGAGCATCGTGATAACGTCCTCGAAACACGGCGGCGGCATATATTCGACACCCCCTCAGTTGGGACGACTTGGCAGCGGGGCTGAGCGCAACCTGGCCGTGTCCGAAAGCGTCGTGCTGGTGTAAGCTCGGCAACAGTGAATTGACTAAACTCGGCAATAGACGACGGCGTAGTGCGTCAACCGCCTGGCTGGGAGCGAATGGATGAGGTCTCTTGGTGTGGAGGACCTGGAGCGGGATAGACCGGGATCGTCCACGGCACGGGAGCCACGGGGGTTTCGCCATACCCCACACGATGCGATTACTGTAGCCTCGGGCTTCAAGAGCGCGGGGCAACGGGATTGATAGAGCGAACCCGTGGCTCCCCATTACCTCTTTTAATGCGTGGCCCCATGGGTCCTCTTGTGGCTATGGATGACTGGCTATGGGGAAGTGCCTTGCTCAAGAGAGGCCCACGGCGCAGCGTCGTCCAACGTGGGGTCGTGTCAATGGATGATGGGTCACGCAGGTGCTCAAGCATGAATTCCTTGATTCGATAAACCATCAAAGAGGGGAGATTTCGCAGCCAGAGGTCGGCCGGATGCCTCCACCATTCAAAGCAGGAGTCCTGTTATTAGGCGACGATGCCGGCGTCAAGAAATGGTTACTATCACTAATAGTTACGGCATTGCGAGCCCAATCAAAGGGAGGGACATCGGCAACGTGACGGTCGTACATGGCCGACAGCTTTCTATGAAGTGACGAAGACTGCGAATCTGGTATGATCGATTACCTTTTTCGCAAGTGGTAAGAGTGGCATGCGAATGGTGGAAGTGCGCGAATTTGAGCCGTGCGATGTGCAAGCAGGTCCATGATGCCATGGCCATTCAGACCTGGGCTCAGCCATCCATCACTGACACGAAGGCTTGAAAAGGCCAGAGAGGTTGCAGACAAGCCTGATCTGACACAGTTGAGAGGTGGAAGCACTACCAGTGATTCGTCAGTGATGGCCCGGCATCACATCGAACGCGAAGCCAGAGTGGGATAGGGCTTCAACATCAAGAGTCAGCTTGCAAATACCTGGGTACTTCGGTCAATATGGTGAACATGACAATGTCCCATCTTTGGAACTGATGGTTAGGGTTCTTCTTCACCTTGACGACGCCAACGCCAGCTCGTGCACAAAGGGGCAAAATTGAACAGGGCACTGAACACGAATGACCATGCCACAGCGAGCAGTATGAATAACTATCCAAGACACGGTGCCACGGGAACAGCAGGTCGCCGTGATAATAGCACACCCCATCACGATGCGATGTGCACGGGATGCCACTGTTGGAACACGGGAGGCTTGGGTTCGCCGGCATCGTGCCTCTCTGCAGGCTTCTAGCCGTACGCTTGTGTGGAAAAGGTTTCAACCAGCACGCAGGTACCTGTAAAATGGCACAACAATCCATATTTTCCAGAATTCAAGACTCCCATCTGGGAGCTTATTGCCATGTCTCAGAACTCCTTTTCCCAAAGGCCAAGGGCTAGGTTAGGTTAGGGCATGGCCTTGGAAATTGGCCCGGCTTTAGCATGTCAGAACGGTCACATTGATATTCCCAGCCAAGAGGATCCCCCTGGCACCCTGTCGAACAGTGGAGGTTGACACAAAAGTCAGCACACTTGAAGTGTGAGACTCACTACGAGGTGGCCATATTCTTTTGTGCATTAACAATTCAGAAGGCAGTTGTTTTCGCAACCCGCTGACACTTACACGGCGCCGCTGTGCTGCAAGTCACGACGGCGACCACGTTTTAGTAATCTTGTGTGGATCAAGACCCCATGACGCCCATGACTCTCCCTCCAGCTGCTGTGACTGAGGAATCAATCAATTCAACTCTCCCCGAAGCCTGGGCCCTGGCAGCGATGGAAGGATGGAATGCTGGCCACCATCATCTGGTGGACGACTGTCGAATCGCTTTATGCCAGCACTAAACACTAAACTCCAACAAAATTTACCCCAATCTCTTGGGCCAGGTCATGGTCTCGGCGGTACGAAGCGTTGTCATTTTCAATGTACGTCTTACACGCCAAGCGTGACACCGGTAGCGAAGTCGCGGCTACCTAGGTAGGATTAAGTGACCCCCAGACTTTTGTTATGGATTGGAGACTGGTAAACGGCTTGGAACGAAAGCGCGCCCCATCCAGCCGGGAGATCAGGGCCAGCCGTCGTCGACACGGGGTCCATCTTTGGGCCCTGAAGCAACTTGAAAAGCACAATGACGACGGACGCGGGTCTTGAGGCCCGGCTTTTGGGCCAAGGCAGAACATCTGTGCACATCATCGTACATATCACGGTTGAAGAATTCCATTCCCACCCTCCATGGCCGAAAACCCCCGATGTCTGATACCAAGCAGGGCCAGTACAGTACATACAGTAGTAGATCCAGGGCCGGACCCGGACCCTGCCTGCGTCTGGTTGCTTTCTTTTCTTGGATAACAGTTTATTCATCACGGAGGACACATTTATCTTCCGGAAGCCGTGCCGACATTGGATCGTGTACCAAGTAATCAGAGAGAACCCGCGAGACTGGAGAAAGGAGTCAATAGTGAGGAGCGTGAGCCTCGTGGTGGACGCTGCGCTGAACTACGCCGGAATTCATGGGGCGTGAAACGGCAGTTTATTTCGTTTGGCCGGTCCGGCTGGCTTCCCCGTTGCGCTTTGGGTCTGGTTCCTCCGTCTCCCTGGACTACCGGCTGCTTGGGAATTAGAACCAAATGAAAGACATGAAAACCAAATTTAACATGGGCCAGCAGAGACAAATGAGAACCACCTCGGAGTGGAAGACACAGGGGAGAGAATCGAATCGAAGCAGCAAAGATGCCTGATGGCTTCGGCTTGTTGGGTTCCAGGGCATCGCATCGTCTTGGAGCACCCCCAAAGAATCAGCGTCAGGAACCTGGTGTGCGTCGCATTCCCCCCTTCAACCTTATCAGCAAGCCACGGCTCTGCTAGGCCAACACCCCCCAGACCTCCCCCAAACACGGGGGAAGCTGATGCCGCTTGTCTTATTTGGGCCGCGGCGCAGGTGTGGCTCTCGCTGATGAGAGCCTGTTACCCCCCGTGATTCGTTGGTGTCTAGTAGGGTGTCCATAGTAGCCAAAGGTGTTGCATTGCGCACCACAAGAGCAAATCTGCACCCACCACATCCCACACTTTCGCCCCCCCCGTGCCCCGGAACTGCGCCTATCGCTACCTGCGCCCAGCACACGCACCGCTGTGCACACCTGGCAGCGCTCGCTGGAACCGGGCAGAGAGGGTGAGGGTGAGGGTGAGAACGAGGAGGGTGAGAGCAAGTGCAGTACGTATCTTGCATTTCCTTCCAGGGCACTTCCATTTCGCGATACTGCAAGTACGTACCAACGACTCACACGGCTCACCTGCCCTTGGCTGGTCATGTACTTGTATCCGACCTTCGCAGCTCCCGGGCATCCCTCCCTTTTCCTCATCTCCAAACAACAACAACACTACACAAGGAAAACCACGATTCGTATCAGAGTCTCCTGTCACAGTCCAGATCATCACGCCAGCTCTGCCCAGGCTTGCCATACTATCGCCATCATCGTGCCAGCAACTTGTCTTGCCAGCTCCGTCCATCCGACTTCTGAATAAGGTACGTACCTGACTTATCTCGGTGCGCCGTCCTCGGGGCGGTGACTCAAACAACCCTTCGTTTCCCATGATCGCAACTCTTTCTCGCTCCCATCATCGTCTACATCGCAAGGATCGCGTCGCAATACTTCCTTCTTTCCCTCGACCACATGCACTGACCGTCACTTGCTGCTCACAGACTTGCTCGTTCGGAAGCGCATATACACAAGACCGAAAACCGGTAATCATGGCTACCATGGCAGCGGCTGCTCGTGATATCTCCCAGGCCTCCTTGAGCCGAGACAACTTAATTGCTGTAGCGGCTCGGAGTGTCCCTGCGACTGTGACACGATCTCAAACCCTCCCTACTCCCCCCAACTCCATCTCTCCTAATCTGCCGCCTCACGGGCTGAAGGCGCAACTCCAGAAGGCTACGCTTGAGCCTATCGACTCAGACCTGGACCTTCACGAGTCCTCGGACCACGGCCGGTCCGTCTCGCCTACCCTTGAGGCGTCGGGTGCCATCACCACTTCTCTCCTCGCCAAATACCACTTGCCCGAGATCCTGCTCAGCCACGGTCCCTTGGCTATCAGACATATCATGGGATACCTGACCACCTCGGTTCCCGGTTTCTCAGGAATCCCCCCAACAAAGGCGCGGAGATTAGTCGTGGGAGCTTTGGAAGGTCGAGGAGGAGAAGGAGGTGGAAAAACTGGAGAGGTGGAATTTGAAAAGGTGGGATGGGGTCGATGGGATGCTCGTAAGCGAGGACAGCCGGCGCGACACCGACAGGGAACGCCACCCTCGTCTTACGGTTCGGGCATTCCCATCAACAAGAACGGTGGCAGAGGCCAAGGGCGGCCTAGACTCAACGTCTCGACGTCGAGCAACGGAGACTCGGTTCACTTCTCTCACGATGACCACGACATCTCCATGATGGAGCACGAGGCGGACAAGATGTCCATGGACGGATCCGCATCAGCCTCGTGCTCTGAGGCTCCTGACGATGATGTCGTCATGAACGACGACCCTGAGGATGCGACTGATGACGAGGACTGGGGAGCAATGGGGGCCGCTGCGCTCCGAGCCGAGTCCTATCCCAATCAGACTGCGGCCCAGGCAAACCGCGGCTTCCA
Source organism: Fusarium buxicola (assembly GCA_014899095.1). Taxonomy (NCBI): domain Eukaryota; kingdom Fungi; phylum Ascomycota; class Sordariomycetes; order Hypocreales; family Nectriaceae; genus Fusarium; species Fusarium buxicola. The sequence continues at coordinate 12,082 of JAAVUK010000457.1, forward strand.
TTCCTCTGTATATACACCGAGTGGGCTTCGCTCGTTCTCCGCTAGCTCCGGTATGGCACGTCCACCTCAATCAACAAACATCGACTTTTCGGCGTTGGCGAGTACCTCTGACGCACAGGAGCGGGAGGCCGTCGAGGCCCTTTTGCAACTGGGTTCTGTATAATACCTCTCTACATGCGCGGCGTTTGGGCTTTCGGAATTTCTGAAGGTATTTGGGTTTGGGTTGGCTGGGCCCAAAAGGGGAGGCTGTGTCGGCCCATTATGATCGAGGCGGCGACCTCTGGATCATATCCTTATTCTCATGATGGCACGGTTCTCTGCACGGCTTTTCGGCTCATGGCTTTTTTTCTCATCATCGGTTTCCATTCTTGGCGTTTTGGTACTCGGCGGCATCCTGTCCCTGCAGAGGCGGATGAGTTATTGTCGGCTGTGGGGTAAAGTCAGCATGCGGGCAAAGTTTCAATACCTGGGCTTTTCGCAGATTTCTTTCGGCAGTGCCCAGAGTGGAAACGCCGAAACTCGGGTCTTATTTTTTTGTTATTAAGGAGATACAAGTGGCTGAAGGTACGCCTCCCATCACTTGATGCTCCTGTCACTCCGCGGGAGTGTTCGATTCTTTGGTGGTCTCAAGAGACCTACTTCTGCTGGGAGTTTGGGATCCTGAGCAACACGACAACTCCCTCGATGGGAAGGGCTGGTCTCTGCGGTCGCGTTGTCTCCCTGCGGCATTCTGTTTTACAATACCCGGTTACCCAAGTTTGGCTTTGAGCATCCATCCACAACTAGATCCTACCACTTCAACATCCTGTGGAGGACTATGACGACAGACATTTTCATGCCTTTGGTGGGCAGTCGCAGCCAGTTTTGGCCAGTTTTTGCAACCTTCTCGACTCTTTGTTTAATCAAGTTTTATGGGGCATTTGAGGCGGTTCGGCATTATTAGATAGAGGGAAGAGGTCGAAAATGGGTCATCTTGGATGGACCCAAGCACAATGATATGGATATGATATCATAGCTGGAATCAACGGGGGCTTGACGCCATGGGCGCGTCCGTCTCATATCTTCAGTATGCCTGAGGCACAGAGACAGACAAAAAGCAGTAAAAGCAAATTGGTGAATAAGGGATTAGTTAGCTTCCTGATCGTTAGTGTTTGAAGCCCCGCCAGCTCTGCAAATGGAAGTTCTGATCTTTCTTTCCCACAAGAAGCACCAATGATGTTGCATTGTGACGTGGTCGTGTGAGTGAGCTTTGGCTAGTTACTGAGAGAAACGGAGAGGTTGGTCGATACAAGCCGCTCGGGAATATTGCAGACGCCTTATTGGGAGTTGATCGATCGGTTGGGAAGGCTGATTGTTGGTGTTGAGGACCAAAGCTGTTGTGAACATGGATGGAATGGCTGACTTGTGAAATAGTGAGTGGCCTGGTGTTGAATCACATGCTTCGGTGTCAGTGCGGCAGTGGATGGATGTAGAATAAAGTGAAAGAAAGCTGTGACAAACTTGGTGAAAATGGATGAGGAGAAGTGAAGTCATTCGATGTATGGTGTCGATCCTCATCACGTGATGGGCAAAACTCCAGATCTCGGCACTGGACAACATTCGCCCAACCACTATCGGCATCTCGTGCGTATCAAACTTACTGTGCTTTTTGCGCCTGGTCCTATCTGGTATTGACCGTCTCTCCACGGTAATGCTAGATCATCTGAGGAATCAGAACATTCCGTGCAGGTTTACTCTGCTCGATGAGGCCTCTCTGCACCAAAACAAGGCATGATCCTGACGAGAAAAGCTGGATACCCTCTGTAAGGGACCTGGATTTGACATGTCGCCAGTGCCTGTTCATGGTTCCACGCAACATCACCCGAGAGCAGGAGTATGAGCAAGTCTCATCCACCCCCGCAAATTGCCTGACCCGCGGGGCTCGGGGCTCGGGGCTCCATGGCCGTCGATGCTTCGACCGCCGATGAGAATTCGGACGGCGGGTCTCGGAGGCCCCGTTGACTAGGAGCGGGCATGCGAGATGACATGATCTCAGCGCCAAGCACGCCGAAGCCTGGGCTGAATCATTCCTCCCTCGGCGAGGAGGATGGTTTACGGGGAGGGATCCCATGCCTTGCCACGCGTGCTGCCAATATGAGCTGACCAAGGGCTTGGCTACAAAGCTTGAGCAGCAAGCTTATGCTTATATGGCCGGGGCCAAAGGCCAAAATACTTGTTATTCCCACGTTTCCTCGCACTGCCGCGTTATCGTCATCCCCCAAGACCTTGGCGCGGAAAGGGGTGGGTTGGTGGAGAGGAGTTCTGGGCGTTTTCTTGGAAGGTTCTTGGCTTGGCTTGGGGTTCGCATAGGACGTATTGGTACATATCATGACGGTGGGGATTCCGTCTGTGGACTGGGGAATTTGGGGGGAAAGGATCGATGAGAGAGGTTATGAGTTGTGGGTATGAGGATTTCCAACAGCTTTGATGCTTGACTGTTTTTAGTCTTCAGGTGGACCCAGTAGACGATATGCCAATGGCAGAGCTGTGAGAACGACGATAGACTTGGAGCTTGTACTACGTAGGTAGGCATCCGGTCACCTCATGGCAAAATGCCCAGACATGTATGTCCCCGTCTCGGCGCCGGACGAAGAGCAGGTAATGGGAGGAGAATAGATACTGTGCGCATGCATCCCGTGTAGTTGAAGGAGAATAGGGCATCCAGCACTAACAGCACGACTTCTCTTACCTATAAAGAATGGGACTTGGGTATGATCAAAGGAGGATAGCAGAATCAAGAGATAGCTTACGGTTTTCGTGTAGTGTAAATATCATCTTGCGACTGAATCCTCGGCTACGCTCAAGATTATAAATTGTCAAGTACGTAGAAGCTAGCAGCTTTCCAAGACGGTTGTAGAAGTTGAACAACGACATTCCCCAATTTTGCATTGCATTATTTCCGAAGATTTATGGAGCATCTCGGATGATGCAGGAGGATTGTGTCAAGTGTGCAGTTTATTATCCGCAATATGGAGTATTTATGAATGAACAAGGGCCATGGAAGCAGAGACAGGGGATCATGTAGCGACCCGCATGCAGGTCAGATGAGGCCGCGATACGTAACAAGATGTCACGGTTTTCAATGAGTTCAACTGAGAAGAAGGGGGGAGGAACGTGGGCTTGGCCTCCCCGACGATCGGCTACGTTCCTGGTAATCCTCGTGAGCTTGGCGGCGAAGAAAGGTCTTGGCAAGGATCTTGGCCTGCTTGGCAGGCTAGGGCCAAGAGACTGGGGCAGCAGCAGCCTTGGCTGAGCCTGGGCGACGTCTGGGCGATGTCTGGGCAAAAGCTGGGCAACATTGGGGGAGGCCTCGGCGTTGGCGGAAAGCTTGACTGCAGAAATCCGTCCCGTCCTCAGCGCAAACTAGCCCTGCTCTGCTCGGGCTTGAGTCGCTTGAGTCGTGTGGCAGCCCGGCTTGGCCCAGGTCACTTCCGTCAGACCCGTTCCCCGAGTCAGATACTGGATGGATGCTTATGTACGGGTTGTAGGCCACCTGCTGGAAAAGGAGCCTGTTCTGTTCTATCGACTCGGCTAAGCCAACTTGGGCCTCGTTTCCCTCTGAAGCTTGTGGTCTTGATTGATCAGATCTTGGGGTTGTTTGCCATTGTCTCCAGTCTTGCTTCTCGGCTTCAGCCTGCTCTCACACCATCGTCGGAGGGCGGCCCCATGTTTCCGTTTTATCAGAGAAGGCGGCGTGGGCGACAACTGTTGTATCCTGCTGAGTACAGAGTACGACGTACTTGCATAGCCTCAAGTTATTAGCCGTCGCAGAAGGCATGCGACTCAAGGAGAGAGATTTTCGCATCAGAGTTGACAAGGCACTGCTGCTGCCGATCCCCTGTTCCAGTTGAGTTTGTGATTGCTGCCACGGACTTTAACAGCTTCCCGGTAGATCCGGATGGATATTGCGCAAGCAACAAGGCTTGTCTCTGATTAGCGCCCAGCAGTTTGTCATTGCACTATGCAGGCCGTTCCTCATTCCGTGCCACACTACAGAGTACGGAGTATAGAGGTCCATTGATGTCTCTCCCTTGGGTACTCGGACAGGCAAGTCTCCCGAGCACTCCTTGCCTCCTCTGACACCCCCGAAATCCCAATCGCTCAGGTGACGTTGCCGGCCGAATAAAACGCTTGACGCAGTGGTGGCCAGCTTGTGTGAGACCCCAAGGTGAGCGAGGCCAATCGCAGCAATGCGATGAGGGGCAGTGCCCAGACTGCCAAGCCTTGGCGGTCTTGGCGGTCTTGGCATCGTTCCCTCCGCCTACGCACTCGGCGTAGCGTCAAATAGCCGATACCTATCTCCTCCGTATACCACACGTGTGTTTGCAAGTACCAGATATGGTCAGCTACCTAACAATTCTCGCCAAGACCGCCAAAACTTTCCGCTCGCTCTCTTGCCCTCTTGCCCAGACTTTGCGTAAATGTAAAGGGAGCACATCCCCCCCGGAACTCATTCATGAAAGGCATTTCTCTTCCGATCATCTATCAACCTCACCTTGAACCTTTTCAACCAGTGTTTGATTGTTCCTGAGAGAAGATCCTTCCTATCGCAAACTCAAGTGTTCTGCACTGCGTCATTGCGACCTGAAACCTCGCTCCCCGCCACTTTAAGGCTTCAGCGTGTGCTATCCCACAAGCGGCCCAGGCTTATCAGAAACGCCGCCGCCGCCATGTCTGCCCCAGTCCCTGAGCAGCAGCAGCAGCAACAGCAACAGCAAAAACAGTCGTCGGGAGTATCGTCGTCTGGCAGCATCAGCAACGACTCCAAGTCGGCGACTCCTGCGCCCAGTGCCGCTTCCAACACTTCTCAGAGCAGTGCTGCTGCTTCGACCACATCTGATGATAACCTCATCTGCCGATGGAATGCCTGCAACCAGAAGTTTAACACTCCAGAGTTGCTCTATGTAAGTCCTCTCTCAAGTGGGAATAATGGAGACAGATGACTGACTTCATGTAGGATCACATCTGTGAGCGTCATGTTGGCCGCAAGAGCACCAACAACCTCAACCTGACTTGCCAGTGGAACTCTTGCCGGACCACCACAGTCAAGCGAGACCACATCACCTCGCACATCCGTGTCCATGTGCCCCTGAAGCCTCACAAGTGTGAGTTCTGTGGCAAGTCATTCAAGCGCCCCCAGGATCTCAAGAAGCACGTCAAGGTGAGAAGAATCCATCTCGCGCTTAATCGCACATGTTTGACTTACACTGCTTTAGACCCATGCCGACGACTCTGTTCTGGTCCGGTCAGCTCAGGATCCCCAGGGTGGACTCAACTACAGGCCTCAGCCTCCCAAGGGTATGTCTCCGCTCAATTCTCTCTCAAGGCCGTGGCCGCCCGGTTTTCCTTACCTCGAGGCTAATTCGCCTCCAGGCCCTTCGAGCTACTATGACCATACTGGCCAGATGCGAACTAACGCCGCCGCCTTTGCGCACCAGGCTCAGCATCCTAACGGCTACTATGCTCCCCAGCCCTCGACCAACTATGGCCTCTACTTTAACCAACCGCCTATGAACAACGCCCGCACTGAGCACCTCGGCTACAGCGCCGCGCCCGGTGGCTACGACCGCAAGCGCACCTATGACATGGTTGACGACTTCTTTGGCAACGCCAAGCGTCGCCAGATTGACCCTTCATCCTACACCCAGATTGGCCGCTCTCTGATGCCCCTTCATGGCAACGTCTCCATCCCCAACGGCCCCATGGCTGCCACAGAGCAGTACATTCCTCAACCGCCCACCGCCCATGCTGTACACGCTGGTCCTACTCCCAGCCAGAACCCTCTGGCTCAGCAGTACTATCTGCCTATGCCTAGTGCGCGCACCCAGAAGGATCTTGTTCACATCGACAACATTCTGGGCCAAATGCAAGACACCATCTATGAGAACGCCAGCCACGCTACTGCTGGCGTTCACGTCCACAGCCACGAGGGCGGCTTCAATGGCTACCGCAACACTCCTTCACCTCCTACCTCTCACCGGTCTCCTGGTGGCCTCCCCGTCACTGCCGACGGCTATCAACCGATGTCTGCGGCTAGCATGGCTTCGCCTCTGACGGCCATATCCTCAACCGGCACTCCTGCAGTCACACCGCCATCCAGCTCCATGTCTTACACTTCCGGTCACTCACCAAGCCCGTCCTCTTCTGCCATGTCTCCTCAGTCCCGCCACGGCTCGACGGCCTCAGTCATGTACCCTACTCTGCCCACGAGCCTGCCCGCGGTCAGCCAGGGCTTCGGCCACTCTGCCACCACGACTCTTGGCCCCAGCTTCGATGGCAGTGAACGCCGCCGCTACTCTGGTGGTATGCTCCAGCGGGCCCGAGGAGGTCCTCTTCCCCTGCCTCACGAGGATAACAGCGGCGCCTCGACTCCCAAGGCAAGCGAGTCTGCCCTGTCGGTCGGCTCACCATCCTCAGAGTCTGATGTTAGCGACGCTACCCGCGAGCGTGAGGAGCAGTATGACCGATGGCTGGAGAACATGCGCGTCATCGAGACTCTGCGCGAGTATGTGCGGGGACGTCTTGACCGTAAGGAGTATACGGAAGACGAGGAGGGTCGGCGACCAAGCAACGCCGATGCCATGGATGTGGACCCGAAGAGCCCCAGAGACGCACCCCGAGAACTGGGCACCCCTCGTGAGGGATCCTCACTGTACCCCATCCTTCGCATGCCTGGGTCTTAGGCTGCTCCATGATTCGGCTGCTGGTCTGGCTTTACTTGTACTATTTTCTTCTTTCTGATCTGGGATTCGTCTTTAGACAGGGGCAATCCAATGCAACGCGTTATGGTCATATGTTCCTGGGGTTCTTGGCAAGAGGCCTAGTTCTTTGGGGTGCTGGAGCACTTTTTGGTTGAAAACTGCCTTGTCTGGATACAGCTGAGGAACGGTTGGCTTACGAGTTCGGTATGGGGACAGATGCAAGATGATATGGATGATGATTGGAAACATGCAAAAACATAGTGTCAGGTTCTCCTTTTAGTTATTTTCATCTTTCCCGGTAGCCGTCACCAGTCCAGTTGTAGGCGGGGACTCACTTTGATGGTTGAGGTTACGATGGGTTATGAACAGTGTTGGGAAAAGGATAGGTTAACTTAGGCGGGGAGAGGGTATGGAAATAGGCACATGACCTTTACTAGTGGATTGCCGCAAAGGCAGAATATTAAGCAGTGTGTTTGAAGCATACTTTGGTGTTATTTGGATTAAGGTGATGTCTTGCCCGATACGAATGTGAGGCCAGACGGGTAGGATGACTCGACTTCTGTTGGATGAGTGCCGGGAGCTGCTGCAGGTAAAACGCAGCTGGGAGAAGCTGTTGCTTGGCATTTGTTCAGATACGAGAAGCCCGTGATGGCAAGACAGCGAATGAGCATGAAAGTCTCTATTCCAAGGTCCAAAGTTAAGGGACGTGCAGATAGGTTACAGGTACAGCTGTGGCCGTGCGATGGGGGGCCCAATGGAGGGATGCACTGGCGATCCTCGAGGAACAGGAGGAGAGGAATTGCTCTGGGACGGCCAAAGACGTCACCGACGAGAAGTTTGTGTCATGCGTCTGAATGCCAACATTAGCCTTTTTGACTTTGTGTATCATGTTTTTTATGTAATTCATGTTGGTTCTTTTGTGACACCATTTGAGTTTTATCTGAATCAAGTTGATGAGATATGATGGCATCCATCCATGTGGACGCATCGGGACAAAAGAGGCTGGGTGCGGTCACAGCCCCACGCGGGAAGAGGAAAATAACGTCGCGCCCCTGGCTTGCAGCGGGCCGTCGGTAGCCTCATTACTCTGTAGACACGAAGAGCTGACGAGATCGGCGGTTGAGCTGATGGGGCTGTAGAACTTGAACACGAGCTCGTAGATCCATCGAGCAACGTTTAGTCTAGTACGCAGTCTACGTCAGCCCAGCCAACTGCCAGTTTGATCTACGACCTATCTGAAACAAGAGAGGAAATGAGACGACGGTTCGACGCCCAGACGTAATATGGCTTTTCCAAATAGAGTGTGCCATGCCCGGCCAGGACGGTCTTGAACGACGTCAGGGGCCCGCCTGCGGCCAAGCTCACAACGGCTCGCTCGGAGCGGCAGTGGCAGTGGCAGTGTAAGTGAGACCGTCGCCGCGGCCGCGAGAAAAAATGGAAGTCAACGCATGACGATCAAAGGATGGGGGAATGGAACCATGGTACCTAGAGGTGGGGATTGCGAGTAAAAGGATTCCCACCTACGTAAGCTTGCGCAGGAACGTGGTCTTCCAATTGGGAAGAGGATTGGACGGTGCGCGAGGAGGATCGAATGGGGAATTACGATTGTCAGGCGTAAATTGATCGTCTTCCAGGTTCACCGGGGAAGTCGTTTCACCAGCGGTGACGCTTGCCAGTTTTCCCCTGGTGTTTATATAAACATCCTTCCTTGACTCTCTCTCTCTCACTCTCTCCCTCGGTTGGATCTGGATTTGAATGTCATCCATCACAGTTCAAGTAAATTACGATAAAGAGACCTGAACGCTTCGCTTCTGTTGTTGGCTGTTGTTCACGACACACAACAACACATACAATCATATACGCTCACACTACATTTCTCTCTCTCTCTCTCTCTCTCTCTCTCCTCTTACTCCAAAACAACCATCATGCGCTTCTACACCATTGCCGCTCTGCTCATGGGCACCGTCGCCCTCGCAGCCCCAGCCCACGAGAAGGGCAACACATGCTGCTGCTGTGATATCTCGCAGCCTGCCATCGTCTGCAGCAAAAAGAGTGCTTCAGACTGCTTCTGCGCAGAGGTCATGTGTCCCAACAACGCCCCGACCGTCTGGCCCGACTATCCAGCCAAACCCACAGCCACTGCCGCTGCCGCCGTCAAGCGCGAGGAGGAGGAGAAGAAGCCCAAGCCCACGCCCAAGCCCGCGCCCGTCGAGCCCTGCTGCTGCTGCGACATCAACAAGGGCGCCATCGTGTGCGAGGTTCGCGCCGAGAGCGAGGATCCCTCGTGCATGTGTCTCGCCGTCATGTGCCCTGCTGGCGCACCGACTTTGACCGTGTACTCCGGGGCTGAGGAGACGGGAAAATAAAAAGGTTGATGTGGATATGAGGTTTGCTTGACAAGAGGGCATCGCTCCTTTTTTGGGACACTTATTTTACTTTTATCATGTATATACTTTAGGGTTCTGGTCAGCACAAAGATGGAAATCGAATCAACTTTATTTGACTATAGCATATATCTCCTCTTGGACTTAATTAGTTTACGTTAACAAGATCACACATAAATATGGTATTTGCTTACTTGGCTGTAGGTAAGCAATGCACTGCTGGGCACTGGGCGGAGTTTCTGTCCGGCCACGGTAGTAGCTGTTGATGCTAACGACCGGTTTGGTGGCGACGCGATCGATGGTTGGTACGCGCCACTTGCTACCGGGAACCAATGAACCAATGGGCAGCTTCGGATACGACACAACCTGATGGAAGAGGCAATCCTACAAATGTGGCCGTCGATGATGTGCTCGGCTAGATACTCTCCCAGCCTCCCTTCGGGTAAATGGCCAGCCAGTAAGACGCTTCGGCCAGGAGGCCAGCATAGTTGACATACGATGTCTCAAGGGGCTCATAAAATCAGTCTCGGAAATAACCATCATGTGCATCAAGCAAAAGAGCGAGGTGCTAAGGTAAGATAAGAAATTATACACTATCGACTACGGATAGATATAGGGGGAGGCTGTTCCAAAGGGCCCATATGTCGTGTCCCAAGATTCAACCCCATGGTAGATTGCTGTAATTATGTACAGTGTTTTGCTGGATCCCGTGTTACCCATCAGCTGCCAGAGTGATCCGAGGCCTCGTCCTGTCTCACCGGGGCGCATCACTGCCGCCCAATCTCCACCTCTTTTCTTTTTCTGAATCCCTCTCCTCCTGAGGCCTCGGACCATGGCAGCTTGCAACCGTGCAAGTCGGCTGGGGAAAGGGGAAGGCAAAAGTGTGATGGGGGAGGGTCGGCCGCTGATGGATAGCAATGAGAAGATTAGACCGCAGCGTAAACGGGTATATATAGTAACGGGTCATGAAAGTGCCCTTGACTCTCCGGTTGCAGATTGGCAAGGACGAGCCAAAAGGCGGATTAGTTCGCTGAATTATGCAGCAAGAAAAATCCCAAAAGAATCGTATTCAAGGCTTTGTCGCGACATGTCGTCCAGACGGCTTGAAGATGCATCGCCGGCGACGATTGGAAAAGAGAAGCAAGAAAAGGCAAGGCATCTCTTATTGGAACTGAGTACGGTCCTTCTCCTTGAGGCCGCCGATCTGGTCCATGTCGATCGAGTAGAACTGGCCTTTGGCCTCCTTCTCGTAAGCAGGTAGCTGCTCCTCGTTCATGGGCTCGAGGCCGACAGCTGAGTTGTCGCCAACACGGACGACCAGCACACGGCCGCTCTGTGATCGACCCTGGTCATCCTGCTCGTCGGGGAAGGTGATGTGGATCTCAGGGACATTGTCGGGAGAGTAAGGAGGCGAGTTGGGGTTGGCAAGCATGGGTTGGCCGTTCTGGTTGATAACAAAGACGCTGGAGCGGCCGTTGTGCGTCGTCTCAATGGTGAGGCCGCGGTGGTTGGTGAAGCGTTTCGTGTTGCTGTCGTAGTAGGAAGGCAGGCCGTCCTCCTCCTCAGATTGGAGGGCCTGCTGCTTCTGACGACGGGCGCGGCGGAAGAGGAAGAGGATGGAGACCAGAATGAGGCCGAGGAAGACAAGGCCAAGGAGTCCGAGCATCATGTTAATCAAGGTGTCGTCCGAGCCATCAGAATCAGGAGGCAGGTCGGCAGCCCGGGCGAGGAGGTTGTGAATAGAAGGCATTGTGAATAGAGTTAAGGTCGCAACGTGCGTCTACGATGACGATGACAGTGGTGATTTTGAGTTTCGTGATACTCAGTGGGGCTCCGGTGTGCAAAGTGAATGAATGACAGTCCGGTAGAGTCTATTATTCGCAATCAATGTCAGCAAAGCCAGATCATAACAACAAGGCCGAGAGAGCCATCGGCGAGTGCGATCCAAAGCCCGTCGGCAACGCATCTTCCAGTATTGGAGCCAACCTCCATTCCGCATCCAGGCCGGGAGATGCATCGAGGCTTGACGTCGACATGTAAGTCGGCCAAACCGAGCGATGTACCTCCCACCTATTCCATGCATGCCATGACGTGTTGCAGAACGAGCAGCCAAACAGAACCTCCCATAACATACAGGTGGCAGGTAGAGGGTCAGATGCAACAAAACGTACTCTAGGGAGAGAATATCGCCAATAGTCGGGTGGTGAATACCTGGCTGGGACCGCGGAAACGGAGGTGGTTGGTGTGTGGCCTAGTTTGGAAAACGAAGGGAGGGGGATGGAAAGATCGGACGGATATCAGCTGAAAGAGTGAAGCTGAATATCCAAGGAGGATTGCAAAAACAAGTTGTAGAGGAGCAAAACGATGCCGTTGACGGTATTCACAAGATCTGGCCCGCGAGGATTGGGGTTGGAAAAGAAGAAAGAACGAGCGAGAGGAGCGTTGAGGTGGTTTTGGCTGGGGAGCAGGCCATAGGTAATGGAACGAACAGGGGAGTCCCACGGAAATGAGGCCGAACTAGGGTACAGGGCGTGGTAGGGGCCACTAGGCGCTGGAGAGGCGCTGGCGGGCGCTAGGGCCACTGTTTTCTTGTTTCTCTCAGGGGCACCGCCTCTGTAATTGGCCGCTAGACCAACTTGGCGCTGGTTTGCTGGGCCCAAGAGCGCTGCAAGCACTGCTTGTGTGGTGCACCTTTCCGTCTGGCTGGTGTGGGGCGTCACCGCCAGGCGGTGGAATTGCTAGCCAATGGGACTCTTAGACAGTGGGCAAAGGGTCCGCTTCCGTGGCACGTCGTTTCTCGAGGTGGTGGCATCGCCAACTGGGACTCGTCACTCGCCCAAGGACCTGTTGGCTCCAGCTTGTTCTTCTTTGCTACATAACCTCGCAGCCCTTGCAAGTTCAATTTGACTCGTCCAAGCATTGGATCCTCGCTGGGATTCGCTCGACTCGGTGACCGGCTGCCCCCTGTAGGCGCGCGCTTCATTGGCTGCAGCCGTTGGCCCTAGTCTTGCTTCCCCTGCCAAGCCAAGCCGCCTTGGTGCATTCAGAGTGGACTACACTGTTTTGAGCGACGACAACAAACCTGGCTTGCTATCGATAAGCAACAAGGACAGGACGCGCTCTCAATATGACGGCTGGATTGGACTCGATTCTTTGTGCCTGTTCATGGATGCTGAAAAGGGCCTGGAGGCCACACGAGAGTGGCAAGCATTCGAGGCGACGCCAATGCAAGGTACGGGCGGTTATCACATAACCTAACGCCACGACGCTTGCGATGAACAAAAAGCAACATTTACAATGAAAGCGAACCACCCTTTCAACCGAACCCGAAACCCCGTGAACATCTCCTTTTGCATCGCCACTTCCTGTCCGCAGTAGGTGATCGATCGCAGTTGGCAGGTGCAGTAAGCACACGCGTTCTCAACAATGCTATTTGTGGCGAGGCGACGCAATAGGAAAGTACGCACGGGGTCTCTACAACAAGCCTCATCCATGTTCACTAAGGTACCTACGTACCTACCTGGGTAAGGTAGAGAAGGGACGCAATCGCTTGCTCTTGCATCTCCTTTCTCTTCGCTTGCCCGCCTTCATCATGGGGTGGAACCAATATCCGCATTATCCATAACTTTTGCTGCGATCAGGAGACATCAATGCTCTCCTTTTCTAGACGGTTTTCAGTCATGTGCTCATGGTTCATCAAGTGTTGAAAGACTGGGTCCTTGGCAACTCATCCAGGGGCAGGCACAGATTCTTGCTCTTGAACTTTCCTCTTTGTTTGACCGATTGATGTCGAGAGTGACCCTGGCTCTCAACGTCACCCCACGTCTTCCACGATCAAGCACGCCATCCAACATTTCTACATGCGGTTTTCTTGGCAAGGCTCGTACTGGCACGCCATGAGACTTGAGGCTCTCTTACTGGGTTGACTGCACCATCATCTCCTAGGTAAGCGGCCCGGCGTCAACAACTCGGCGGTGAACATGAAGTGTTTGTCGAAGACTTCAACCCGGGAGAGTGAGCGATATTTCGTACACCGAGGTTCGTTAGCTTGAGGGAATACTAATTACTAGCAGCCTTGGACCAGGCAATTATCCCACTTGATCTTTTATCCCACCAACAACAGCCTTCTTCAAATTCGCGGCTCAATATTGTCTATTTCCTCTAGCTTACCTCTTATGCTCATTCTTTTTGTTCATCAATTGAATGGACAGCATTCAAGCGGATGAAGTTGCACGGGTTGAGTCGGCCACGCGGCAACTCCTATCGCTCGAAGGGTTTCCATCAAACGCATATAGGAGGGTGTTGCTATGCGATTGCATTGCGAATCATGTCGAACAGGCGTCTCTTCCTACGCGAGTTAACACATTGCTTGCGGATATATTTGGCAGTGTGCCACTCGACCGTGGGCGGCAAACGCGAGGCGCTTCCAAGCCAAGCACTTCCCTGGCAAGAGGAACACCAAAAACGCATTTTCTAGATGAACATGAACCATTGCCCAACCGTCGATGTCGCATATGACTGGATGAACGGCGGCCAACAGCTTGCCGTAAGGCCCCAGAACAGCGATTTGAGGCAAAGGTCGGTCGTCCGAGAGCCAGGGTACCGAAAGCAAGGCGTTGAACGATTCACTTAGTCCCTCCAACAAGTGCATCTTCTCCATATTTGCGTCGAGCCGTGCAACCCATATTCGCATCCAGTAGACGCCTCATGAGAGGAACCTGTTACCAGGCCAGCAGTGGTGCCAGGTTTTGATGTATAGAACGTCGACGTTCGATGGAAGGAATGCAAAACAGCAACCATCAGACCAGGAGCTCTGTACTAAGCGGTGAATGACAAAGTGAAACAATTTCACACCACAGCAAGCACAGTTCGCTGTGCTGCCGCCAAGGGCGGATTGCCACCCAGCGCATCAATGGCACAGGGCCTATCGAGATGTTGATGCGGTAACTGTCGGACCTTGTGCATCGTCGTATCGTGCTTCTGCCGCCGAGATGATTGGAAGCCAACTACCGGGAGCGACCTGTGGTACAACGAGACTGACTAGGCGTGATTTCAGTCACAAGTCTCAAAAACTCTGCTTACCTCGACCTTCTCTTGAAAGGATACAAAGGCTGAGGTCGAACATAACCGAGTGGGGTGCTGGTCCTGCACGAACAATTGGAAGTGTCGCCGAGTGAATGTTAGTAAATCCCATCAGCGTTCCAGAGGGATTCAAAAAGACTTTTATCGCCATGGAAACAGGGCGGGTACTCAACGATACCTGCCAGGTAACACCTGAGCCAGTGTTGAACTGGGCCTCTCCCTTGCATCCTGTCCTGGGGCAACGAGCAGGTCTGTATATGTTTTCTCGTGTAGCCCGAGATTGATGGCGGTCCACCTATAATCTCAAGCCGAGAACGGCGTTCTACCAGAAAGGGAGTTGGGCATTGTTTGCTTTGATGGCTCCCAGGCGATATTTCGCGGCTGTACTTTTGTAGTCACAATTCGGGTCGGATCGTACCTGCTACAGTATAATACCTAGGACAAGAGCTTGGCCGCATACTACCTACACTAATAGCGACTTGAAAAGTAGCCCGTAGCGTCATAAAGATGCGCAATCAGCCGTGCGCGTTGGACGTATTCAGACCTCCTTTTATCTGTCCCATTTATTCTGAAGGGCGCCGAGACAGCTGGCGGGGGCCCGCAATTTGCAATTCGCGAATGTGTCAGACATCTGTTCCGAGACTCACGAGGAGGCGGCTGACCAATTTTACCCCAGGTAGTGGAGGCGACGAGGAAGGCTGCAAGGGAAAGGTCTAGATGAGGTTTGTGCTGTATTTCAACTATCAGATCAGACCAGTCCGAATATGAGTAGTGGTGGAAGCAAGGACGAAGCCAAATGTTGGATTAACGTCAGATCAAAGCCATTGAGAACCGGTATATCTGTACTGGTGGGAAATTATGAGCAGGTGGCCTGGATGAGGCCGACTCAATATGTTGTGAATGTCAGATACCCTGGACGTGTAGGAATGACCGCGTGAAGCACACTGGAGCACCCAGCACTCCGCTTTCTGATTCTAGGTTAAATTCAAAGTCCCATAGAATTTATCTTGCTACACCTTTTCGGTTGTTTACCTTTGTGTCCATGCACGAGTAAGAGTCTTTAATCACATCCTGCAGTCTGCACAGCGAGTTGACAAAAAAAGACAAAACACCCCAAAAGGCTCCCTGATCAGGATTGAGTTGAGCGGGTACCGAAAGCCTAGACCAATGGTGAAGTTTGGTCCCGAGCTAAGTTATACGATCTGGGCCTAGCCAGGAGGGGCCGCCCGTGTGGCTTAAACCCTATGGGACTCGAGCATCAAAGCTGTGATCAGCTCAGGACACGGATACCTATTCGGGCGCTATCATCATCATCGGGTTACAATTCACGTTCTTTTTGGGATAACCCGATGGAAAGCAGCAGGTGAGGAGAAAGTACTTGACGGAACTGAGCGAGGTCGATGTGACTTGTCCGGTGAAGAGAGGAGCAGAGGTCTGTCTGCCATCGACGTGCGATCCACACCTTTGATACTGGAGGTTCCCCAGAACAGAGTGCTACAATGTCAATGTCCTACTCAGCTCAACATGGTGCATCCGGTATCAAACTCACTCACATGCAAATCACGGTTTGTACAACACTCGGGAAATGCGAGGCCCCTCCTTGTGCCAAGTAGCGAGAGGCAGCACGAAGACGGCGGGCAGCCAGCCAGATGCTGAACCGGTTCATGTGCGGTTGCAGCCCGGTCCCCGGTCCAACAATGGGCAAAGAAGTTTGACACAACGGTAAGTCGGTCGGCAGAGTGATTGATAAACTGCTAGGTGCCTGGATGTCGTGGCGCATAGCGGCGAGGTACCTTGCGTGCTAGTATGTGTATCTCAACGAGACACCTTACACAATATACACCGACAGGACACAGAAAGATGGCGCTGAGGGTTGTGTGTGTGCGTGTGTGTTGAGAGGCTGGTCATTATGCATCGTCTGTCGCCACGAAAGGGACTTCTTCCCTGCCTGCCTTGATAATAACAAATGAGCCGTTGATCTGGTTCCTGCCGCCTACCTACCCTGTGAAGCGTTGATTTGTTTGGTCCTACTTGTTAGCCCTCCTCATTAAGGTACTCTTTTTCTCCTCAACTCCTCTTTTGTTCACGGCGTAAATCATCCTCCTCCCTCGCTTCTTTTCTCCCTCTTACCGCCCGTTATCTCCTAATTCTGTCGCCGCACGGCTCAATCTGTTACTTTGATCCTCTGACCGTACACTATTGCCTTTTCTACTGGAAATATCGGGGCTCTTCATCTTCCTCCCTGATCGTCCGCCGCTCGATATCCCTTGTTGACGGACGACCCTGTTTAAACTTATCCTACTATCCTCTTTTGGACGCCCGCCCACACCCAGCAAACGCTGGCCACCAACAACCTGAGGCTGGTTACCTGACCTTTTGCACGCAGCAGACACGCACTACTATATCGGCCTTGTCTCGCCCGTCACTCCCATCATTCCTCTCCCCGGACCGCACAAGAACTCTCCCTTAGGTATCCGCGAGGGAAACCGGCTCCTGCTGCCCGTTTCTCACCTCTTTTTGTGCCTGCGCATTCCGGCCCTGGCGTACAACCTTTACGGCTTGCCCTTGTTTGGCTCGCGGGCGACTACATGTAAAACTGCTCTACGCCCCCTGGGTTCAAGCTGTCGGTTGCCGTACCTTCCTCGCTCTCTTCCTCTTCTTATCGCCCTCCACTTACCTTATGCCTACCTAACTTCCATTACCTCGCATCCTGTCCTTCCTGATCCTTTGCTCTTACTTTAATCTTGCTGTCTCTTACTTCATCACCGTTTCTAATTACCCAAGGTATCATTGATTTCTCGCCACATCTTTCCCTTTTCACTCTCATACTTCTGGGACAGTCTTTTGCTCCAACCTTTGCCTTCCAACGGACCCCATCGAGGCCATCGTCCATTACCGAACTTATCTTGCCCGATATCTGCGTCGTACCTACCGGACCACCTACTTTGTACATTCATCTCCACGTACAGTCTTCACGTACAGCCAAACTTTCTATACCTACCTACATTACTTTACGAAACATCCTGTGGCCTCCTGTACATGTCGCTACAGCTCTGCACTTAAAACTACGGACCGAAGAATTCGTACACATCTTCTCGGCTCTCGCTCGTCCCGTCACATAATACCTCCAAAGGGTCAAGGATCCTGTTGCATTCCTAAACATATACGGAGTACTCACACACAAAGCGCACGCGACCTTGCACACGCCCACATATACACCCGCCCAGCACCACACACACTCGCACACGCCATTTTCTTCACCTTGCTTACGCTTATACTTCAACATCACTCTCCCCAGCAAAAGCTACCGCGACGGAAAATAGACTTGGGGCAAATCTGCAGGAGCTTCCGCATTCCGAGAAGCATCAACACCCCCTACATAAATCCTTTTGGTAAGTTGCATGCATTTCACGCAGTATACATTTTTGCACATGCCACGCTGGCTTCCAGGTTTGCTGAGGAAGATTCGTCCGCCTCCAATGTCCAATGCCCCAGGCTTATAAGAGGGAACCTGACCCCCCTGTCCTCCACTCTCGGGATCCAGATCTCAACATCAGCCTTGTTTACCCACGTCTCGCCCCGTTTTTTCCTCCTCACCTCCGCATCCTCTCGACTGCTCCGACCGAATACTGCTCCGACCAAATACGTACTGCATTGTGCTAACACCAGCTCCGGCTCTTGTTGATCTTCATAGTGTCATACTTGCATCCTTCGATAACAAGTACAACTTCAACCTAATATCTACAGTACTACGCACTTACTTTCGTTGCCGTCGAGCATCGATCCTTGATCCAAACGACAACAACCATCACTCAGCAACTGGCCGATCCAGTTGCGAGACCTGTTCATTCATCTCGAGGCGCCCCCCATATCAAGAGCGTTTCAACATCAACCGAGGTCTCGAGTCCACAAAGTGGCCCCTAGAAGCCAAGGCCACAAGCGTCAACTGCCGTTCCATCCACCTCACTATAACCCTTGTCTCCCTTGCGCTAAAACGCCAAATCCCAGCGCCGACTCCTGGCAACTTGAAATCCGAAACATCCACCACGTCCGACACCGCTGGGGAAATCTGTTCACGTCAACAACTGCTTCTTCATTGAAGACGATACCTGGCAATTTTTCATTCAATTTTCTTCTTCTTTCATTTCAATCATCCTCCACATGACTAAAATGGCCACTTCGGTAAGTCTTTTCCCTCGTTCTACCCGATACTTTCATTTATGCACATGCCGATCCTCGTCCCTCTCATGTCCCATTCCCCTCTGTGCCTGCCCGTGCCCTGCCATCAGCGCCTTGGCTCGGAGCCCTGGCCCAGGGAGTGCGACGTCAGAGGTGCTCGTGTCGTGTGTCTCAACCAAATGCGCCAAACTAGCGCACGTCCAGGATTCGCTACCACCTCGAGCCTGCGACCAAAAAAATGACCTACCTACCAACTACGCTGTCCCCCCATATGCACACCAAACCAAACTCTGTGAAAACATACCCATCATCACAGCATCACTACAAAATCTTTTGTTACCATCTTGCGCTGGGCATCGCATGCTGACAGTGTTTCTTTGTTATTACTAGCATCGCCCAGCAAGGGCTTTCCCTAACCTCAGAATGCCTATGCCTACGGGATCCATCGATAAGTCGCAACAGCAGCCCACGGCATCTTCTGCCTTCCCAGGCTCCAGCCTCTATCCTAACAATACCAACATCTGGAGTGCATCCCTCGCCAATGCTAGAGATCGCTCCATAGCCTCGAAAGGTGTGTTGCTACCGTTCGCCTGCTATCTCCCCCGCTCCGTCACATCGCAGATGTACTCACTTCCAACCCCAGACAACAGCGAAACTCCCACTGGATCCAGTGCTCTTACCGCAAACTCCGAAGCCGATGTTTGGCGCCCGACTTCTTGGAACAGAGAGAACCCGTCGCGATCGACCAGTTCATCGCCGAATAGGACGCGAGATGGAGGCATCAACGGCTCGGGCTTCTTTGACCCTACACATCCCATGACCAAGGGCTTCAATGGCAAGACATTCCAAGACGAGTCGAACGCATACGGCGCTGCCTTTCCGTCCACCAAGCGTAGCCCTCAAGAGAGCTCTTACAGTTATGGCTCGGGCCGAGATTCCAATCTCCCTCCCTCTCGACACTCCCAAGGCTCGCCTGCGTTTGGCGATATGTACGGCCAGGGTCGTGGCCACACCCCGAGCAACTCAATCCAGTCTCAGCGACCGATGCCTACTCACTCGTCCTCGTTTCAAAACCAGTCGGCAAACCAACGTGCCTTCAACTTCAACAAGGAGCAGATTGATGACCTGTCGCTACAGTTCAGTCGCCGGGTGACCCTCGACAATACAGCTGCAGCGGCGGCTGCAGTTGCTGGATCGTCTTTCAACCCAGCCTCGCAGCCCTTCCAATTGAATCCTGGTTCTCAACCATGGGTCAATGAGGGCGCTGCACCGCGTTTTAGCAACAGCGTCGACTTGATTAATGACCCCCATGCCACCCCGTACCAACAACTCATGAAGCGGGGATCCATCGACCGTATCTCTCCCGCACAAAACTATCGCCTGGAACAAGGAAGCGGTCCCAGGACCTACACGCCCACTCCAGACCCGTGGAGTGCTCGGTCCGCTGCAGGGGGCCCTCGGGCGGTTGAACAGGAGCGGCGCACTCCAGCTCACTATGCGCCGCAATTCCAATACACCTACCCGAATCAGTTTCCTTATGCCAACTTTGCTTCTCAATTCCCTCACAACTTCGTTGATCCATATTCTCAGGGCTTCCGCCCTCCCATGATCCCTGCATATGGATTGCCGCCACTGCAGGCCGGGTACGCGCTGGGAGGCAACATCCCAATTCAGTCAGCTCATGATCAGGACCCTGGCAAGGGCATGCGCAGCACTATTCTGGAGGAATTCCGTCTCAGCTCCAAGTCCAATCGGCGGTACGAGCTCAAGGATATCTACAAACATGTCGTCGAGTTCAGCGGTGATCAGCACGGTTCCAGGTTCATTCAACAGAAGTTGGAGACCGCGAACAGCGATGAAAAAGATCAGGTCTTCCGCGAGATTGAGGAAAACGCCATTCAGTTGATGAAGGATGTGTTTGGCAACTATGTCATCCAGAAGTTCTTCGAGCATGGCAACCAGGTGCAGAAGAAGGTTCTGGCTGAGAAGATGAAGGGCAAGGTGGTTGATTTGTCCATGCAAGTGTACGCATGCCGGGTGGTCCAGAAGGTATGTACCAGTATTGTTTCCTGAACCAATCGTTGGCTAACCTTCATAGGCGTTAGAGCATGTCCTCGTGGACCAGCAGGCGGAACTCACCAGGGAACTCGAGCCCAGGATCGACGAAGTGATTCGAGACCAGAACGGAAACCATGTCATCCAAAAGATCATCGAGCTTGTCCCCAGGCAACACCTTGACTTCATCATGGCTGCTTTCAAGGGCCACGTGACGGGCTACGCCTCTCACGCCTATGGATGTCGAGTCATCCAGCGAATGCTGGAGTATGGCACAGATGAGGACAGGGCTAATATTATGAAAGAGCTCCACGACTCAATCCAGATCCTCATCACAGATCAGTACGGCAACTACGTCGCACAGCATGTCATTGCAAACGGCAAGCCTGAAGATCAGGAGAGGATCATTCAGCTGGTCATGCGTCAGCTCTTGACTCTGTCGAAGCACAAGTTTGCATCCAATGTTGTCGAAAAGTGCATCGAAAACGGTTCGGATCAGCAGCGCTCCGAGATTCAACAGCAGCTGACTGCCGTCGGTGCTGACGGGACAAGTCCTCTACAACAGATGATGAGAGACCAGTATGGAAACTATGTCATTCGTAAGCATTCACAAAGTATAGGTTTACATTACGTGCTAACGAGGTGTAGAAAAACTTCTCAAAAGGTTGGAAGGTACAGAGCAGAAGGAGTTGTTGGTGGAGGAAATCCGGCCCCAC
The DNA here is from genome assembly GCA_014899095.1 of Fusarium buxicola. Classification (NCBI taxonomy): domain Eukaryota; kingdom Fungi; phylum Ascomycota; class Sordariomycetes; order Hypocreales; family Nectriaceae; genus Fusarium; species Fusarium buxicola. The sequence continues at coordinate 33,238 of JAAVUK010000457.1, forward strand.
TACCACAGCTTGAAGAAGAGCGGCACATCGCGACAGCTCCAGGCTCTGGAGAGTCTTCTGGGGCTCGGCAACGGAAGCACTCCCGGCAACGGCAGCACTTCTCGCAACGTCAGCACCTCTCGCAACGGAAACAGCTCATCCAAGAACGGATTGGACGGGCTCCAGGTTGATGTCAACTCACCGGGCCCAACCCCCGTCCTGACGAACGAGCCCAACAGTCCGCAAAGCAGTGGTCCTCCTAGTACCAATGCTAGTGCCATTGGCGTCCCTGCCAACGACATTGCGAGCAAGTCGTCGACCTCCGAGACGACCGTGCGAGTACAGGATAACGAGGTCTAAGGGGTCTGTCTATTTGGGAATGGCAGCCCGACGGCGGGTTCACGTTCAGACAAACGACTTCATCTCACATCTTACATCATGCCTTTTGACCAAGACGGTTTAGGCGACACGAACACAGCACAACACACAACACACCCGCAGAGGCTCCCATAGGACTTGACATACAGCCCCCGGCATACGACACGCACTTTCATATGGAATACAAGACATCATTATACGGTTCACTAATACAGCGCAGTAGTGCAAGGAGGTGGATTTCTTGTTCAGCGCTCGACTCGGGGATACGATTACACTTCACTGTTTATTTTTGATGTTATTCACAGCGGCCGGTGCAATCCGTGGGCTACCGAAATAGCGGGAAACCAACATGGCTGGTTGATACCAGCCAGCTGGGACATGGGAGACGAGAAAACAAGGCAAAGCGGGAGGGCGATAGGTGTCAACCATGTGTGGTTTGGTAGTTTCTCTTCGGGTTATACTAGTTAGGAATGCAGCGGGTATTGTGGGAAAATATGGAAAGACTTCTTAGAACATGGTGAATGGGGTCTCGGGATTTACGACGGTATTCAAGGGATGTATGTCTTGACTCTGGAATGAAGGCGCGTAGACTACCTTAGTCAAGGGCAAGAGAAAACCGAGGCTGCAGTTACGTCCATAGATATGAGTAACACAAAAAAGCGGAGATTGTTGATTTGAGTTGAGACTCTGCTTCACTGCCTGGGCAACATGACATTGCGGGTTTCGAGAGCATTGGTTAATTGGATGCACAGATGTGGATGTCTGTGAGTATCGGTTTGGTAGAGGTCGAGACTAAATTGCTCACCTTTACTACCTGTTAGAATGCTCGCGTACTCTAAAAAAGAGGAAAGGAGAAGAAGCGTGAGCCAACGAAATATCTTCGCTGCTAAAACCTGCCAATCGCCGGTTGCCGTGGCTCCGGCCATCGGAAGGATGAAGTTGATGTGGAGGGGCTTCCCGAAGGAGATACGTACCCTCGATAGTACTTGCGGTTAACGTCGGTACCTGGTCCAGGAGCACACCCAGTACTTACCCCTAGTTAGGATGACGCCACGTGCAGAAGCCAAGTCACTTAGGCAGGTACGGCAAGTAGTTGCCGATTCCGCTCCGAGAAATTGCCCTCGTCCCTCCGTATTTTGCGACGGATATCTCTTTTTCACATGACACTTGATATCCTCAACCTCCTCTCATCGACATCTACGATCGCCATTCTGTCCCTATGAGTGCGCTATCTCGAGTCCGGTAGTCTATACGAGCCTCCCCCGACCTCTACCGCTCTCTGCGGGGTCTTCGCCCGTCATGACTGCCGCCGCCCGGTTGACCTTCTTGAACCCGCACGTGCTGCGTACAGTTCGCGCGACTCCTCGTGCCGCAGGGTTCGCCCGACACAGAGGCACTTTTGCACGGAGGCGAGGAAAAGCTGTCGAGCCTCAGCCGTTCGATACTGAGAAGGCCCGGCCTCTCCATGCCTCGTCCGGTGTCATCGGCGGAGCGGCCAGCCGGTCCAAGGCCAATCAGAGCGCTGCCCAGCAACCGCCGCAACTCATTCAGTCTGACAGCGCCGCTTCAACCGCCGAAAACCACAATCAGAGCTACTCGACGCAGTCTGCCGAATCGACGAGCAGCAAGCCTCAGCCGAAGGAGAAGGAGAAGGAGACAGCCCAAGAGGAACGAGCCAGGCTAGCCCGGGAGGAGGCTAAACAGAGCGGCCCCCTCGAGGCGGTCCTGCACATGCAGCCCCCCGGGACCATGAAGCCTGGCCCCGCCATGTACCCGCCACCATATGTTCACCATTTTGACAGTTACTCGCTGGTCAAGCAACTGCAGGAGGGAGGATACTCGCAGGCACAAGCTGTAACGAACATGAAGGCGATCCGGGCGCTGCTCGCGCAAAATCTTGATGTTGCGCAGTCGACTTTGGTCAGCAAGAGTGACGTGGAGAATGTGAGATCAATCTCTTGAGACTGGCCAATGGACTGGTTAAGAAGACAGGGGGCTGACAGTTTCTTAGGAAACTTACCTATTCACAGCAGCTTGTTCAGAATTAAGCACCGAGATAAAAAATAACCGAAGAGTTGAGGATGAGCAGCTACGGCAACAGCGAACACACCTACAACACGAGGTGGACATTTTGACACAGTCACTCAATCAGGAGGTTCTGACGCTGAACGACAATGTCCGCGGCATGTTCAACGATCGCAAGATGGCAGTGAGGGAGGAACAGAAGGTGGTGGAAAGCGCTGTAAGTGTTTTTATTTATTAAGTGCTGGACTTGGGAGAAACATGGTGAGACTAACAATATTGTAGGTTCAGCAAATCAACTACAAGATCAGCATTGTGCTTAGCAGCGATGCCAAGTCGGAGATAGAGGCAGTGCGTTGGATTCTCATCCGTCGATCCGTTCTCGGCATTCTCTTCATGGCGTTTCTGACGTTGAGCACACTTCGATATGCTACATACATTAGCCACGAGCAACAGAGGGAAGCAGATAAAAAGAAGAAGGAGGAGGAAGAGAAGCGACGGAACGGCGGCAAACAAGACCGCACAACCAACGCAGACGCGGCTATGATTCTAGCTGCTAACTGAGTGTCGACGTGACGCCGGAACTACACAACAGACGAACGACTGCTTTTCCTTGGGATTTATAACCGATACCCTATAGACTTTTGACTTGGGAGTAAAGAGGCCCTCCTGCACTGGGCGGTGGAACGGAATGGGGAGATGCCATGAGCTGATGAGCCATGACGAAGACTGGAGACACACTCCACACATACAGATCCAACATACAGATCCAACATACAGTCGGCCTTGACAGGTTTATTTCCTAGACGTACATAAAGATGTTCAATACATGTAATTACCATGCTGTTTCTCCTGGCTTTACTACTACAGTAATTACCTACAGTAAACATGAGTGACATGTTAGTGGGGAACGTGCTGCAAGCCACGACCCCTCATGGCACCGCCACCAGATCGAAGCCATAAACACGTGCAATAAAGTACCCCACGCGCCAAGCCTCAGGTTATCGCCCGTCGCGTCTCCCGCTGTCGCATTTCACCACCAAGAACAAACATCATCACTACCCTCGGGTGCCTTTCGTCCCAATGGCTCCCGATCCGCAATCAGAAAACCCGCCGGCCGAAACGGCGCAAGACGAAAACGAAAACGAAAACGAGCAAGAGGCGCCGGCGTCTCCGCCGCTTCCTCAGCGACACACGGCCGTGACGCCGGGACCGAGGGCGGCGCGTCTGCAGGAGCTGTACGGGCGATCGCTGAAGAAGACGCTCGGGAAAATCGGGTGGGAGAATGTCGCTGGGTGTTATCCGACAGTTGCGAAGAGGGCCGAGGGGGTTCTGAGACAGGTACAGGGGCAGATGGTTGAGAAGCTGGGGGAGAAGTGCGAGGTATGTCTTGTACGAGTAATCGTACAGGGGGATGTGATGCTAACACGGAGCAGAAAGAATTCGAGAACATCCTCATTTCGCGCCAAGTCGTGTCCAAACTAAATGACCTCGAAAGCCTTATTAGCGACGCCTCTCGCCGTCGCGCCGAAACCTCATCATCGACAACACAACCAACGCCGTATGTCTCGTCAGTTCCCTCCTGATATCTACGAGCTAACGTACAATTATTCAGCCCTCACCTCCTCCCCCCCTCGACCATCCTTGCCGCCCACCTGACACCCTCCCTTACAGCCCACCAGTCCCAGCTCAACGCCCGCCTGCAGACGACACAATCGCAAAACGCCCTGCTGCACGATGAGGTACGTCGCCAGCGCGAGGAGGTCAGGGCGCTGCTCGATGCGCTTGAGGCTGTCGTCGCCGACGTGCAAGGCGCAAATGACGCCCTGCGGCCGGTCGTGGACGATGTCGCTGCTGAGACAAGGCAGGGGATTGCGGC
>JAAVUK010000458.1:0-32844 GCA_014899095.1 Fusarium buxicola
CCGTCCCCGTCCCCGTCCCCGACTCCATCTCACACGTTCAGGGCCAAGCTAACAGTCATGTCGATGGTATATGTTACATTCTTCAATGCCTCTTCCTCCACCAGGACGGCACTTATGTTCATGAATACAATGCCAACTCGTCTTCATACGTCATGCTACAGTTGTCAACGACATGCGATCAAGACCCCAAACCGAACCAAGTACAGCCACGCCTGGATGTGGGTGGTCTTGAAACTGGATCAACGCATCACACCGCATCGCGTCACCAGCAAACAATTCAAAACATGCATCATCTGAGAACAGAGGGTATCAGGGCTCATTTTCGCAAATAGGCCAATCCATTCCAAACTTTGCAAAGCTGATTCATCGCCGCCACTCATGCCCGCACCGCAGTCTGTCTTGATTCCAATCTGCATCATCATCCCTATAAGCCATTGCACTCCTCTCCCCTTTCATTTGCCGACCCCATCGCTATTGTACATGTCAGCTATTACAATGCCCCGGATCCTGTTCTTTTTTTCTTTCTTCCTTTGTCGAATGCCCCGCTGGCCCTTCTCGAGGTAACGGAATGGGCCCCCTCCAATTTGGTTTTTGTGTTTTTGTTGTAGTATAATCTGTATCAACTTCTTTTGCGGGTCTATCATGCTCAAAAAAAACCCCTACCAAGAATCCATGAAAAACTGAAATGACAACCTGTGCCACGTATGCATTATTCAATCAAAAATTAATCGTTTGACGGCGAATTGGGAGAACTGATTCGCCTGTTAGCCTACTGTCCCGGCACCCATATCCGACCCGGGTGTTAGACTCACTACTGGTTTCCAGATGTTCCCGGACCAGGTGTACGAGGAGAGAAAGCAGGCGACGTGGGTGAGTAGCTTGGGCTAGTTGGCGAATGCTGCGCCCCAGGACTCTTCTGGAAGCTTGGACTCGTTGGTGAGTATGCCTCAGGAGACGTCGGAGACCATGTAGGTGATGCCGGAGAGTACGAGGGCGACGTGGCACCACCCGCGTGAAGGTTAGGCGAAGCCGGGCTGTAGTTGGGGCTGGCTGGGGAGTAGCTGGGAGAGGTAGGAGAGTTGAACTGCGCCGGCGACGTTGGCGAGTAGTGTCGAGGAGATGACGGCGAAGCTGGTGAGTAACTTGGCGACGTCGGGCTGTAGCTGGGGCTTGTCGGCCGTAACATGGGCGACGTAGGCGAGAACGACGGCGACGATACGCTGAACGATGGCGATGAAGCATATCGGCCGATGCCACCGTCGATTAGAGGCGACGTGGGAGAGTAACCTGCATTAGGTGACGAAGGCGAGTAGCCACCCATTCCAGAGCTGAACGGTGAAGTCGGCGACGTGCTGAAAGGACTAGTTCCTCCGCCTCTCGCGTATGGGCTCATCGATCCCGCTCCACCAAAGCCACCACCGCCACCATACTCGGTGAAGCCAGCAGGAGTATCCGATCCAGCACCCTGGATAGGAGAGAAGTTTCCAGCGGCGGGCGAGCTGAGGCTGAGGTAGCCCGAGTCGGCCATGGGAGAACCAGTGTCGTAGGGCGTGGCTGCTCCCTCACCCTCTCCTCCCTTCATCGGCATACCCGACATCAGAGCCATGCGAGAGTTGTCAGAGATAACAGTCTCCAGCATCTTGGGATCCAAGAGGACATCAAAATTTCCTGTGCCCATTGGTGCCATCTGACCCAGCATGACGTTCTCAGAGATACCACGACAGTCATCCAGTTCGCCAGTCGCGGCAGCCTCGAGCAAAATTTCGACAGTCTCCTCGAAAGAACAGCGCATCAAAGCACCAGTGTCAGCACGGTTGATGCCGTGTCGAGTGACGGCCGAGATAGAGCCTCTGTACGTCATCACATCAACCAGCAGCGCAATGTGACGATGGTTGACGTAGGAACCATCAAAGGCCAACACGTTGGTCAGCTCCTTCACCAGAGCGGAACGAGCGGCCTCAATACCGAATACGTCCACAATTTGATAAAGGTCATTGGTGTAAGTTCGCGTCGCATCAACACCGTTAACAGCCAAGACATCCCGCAGGGCAGATCCGCTGGTATCAAGGTACCATTGCGTGCATCGTGGGTCGTCCTTGATGTGGAGTAGCGCACCGTCAGCGCTCTCGATAAGTCTGGTTCCCTTGGTTAAGAAAGCACGCTCAACGCCGGGCACGCCACGGAGAGTGAGAGTATCCAGGAGATGCGCCTCCAGACGCTTCAGCATGACATCGTCTTCCATCCGACCATCACCTTCGTCATCCTTATCGCCTGTGGAAACGGTGCGAATACGGATCACCTGCTCGTCGGCGTTGTTGTCGCTGAAGATGACCGCCAAATCATGGGGGTACTCCTCCTTGATGCGCTGAGCAACGTCATCAATCTTGATTTCTTTATCGAGCAACTTCTGTCGATCAAGAGTGATACGCAGGAGCCATCGGGATTGGTTCGCGATGTTATCCACGGTATCATCAGGAATCATGAAATAGGACTCCACCATATCCACATCCTCAGGGATAGTAGTTTCCTGAATTTGTGGATCATAGTAGATCTCGGTGACCGAGGTCACAGAGCGAAGGTTGGTGTATTCCACCGTACTTCGCAGCTTCTTGGCTTGTTCCTGCTTCGCAAGCTGTGTGTTTAGGTACACAGCCATGCTGGGCGTCTTGATGTTCTTGGCCAGGTTGAGAATTTCCTTGAGACGCGGCACACCCAGAGTAACGTTCTTGGACGACACACCAGCAAAATGGAAGGTGTTCAGCGTCATCTGAGTAGCGGGCTCTCCGATGGACTGCGCAGCCAAAACACCAACCATTTCACCAGGACTAACAAAGGACCGATCCCACCTGTTCTGGAGTTCGCCCACAACGTGGTCGAAAGCCAGCTTGTTCAGACGATGCTCCTTGACCACCTCCTTGAATGCCAGTCGAGACCGCAACAAAGCCTTAAAAAGAATACTGGCATTCAAATCAGCCTCTTGCGAAATGGCATCAGTGCCCCGAACGATCTTCATATTGCTGAGCAGGTTTTGCATAGCAGGGATGACATCTGAGGGTCGAAGGTTGCTTCGATCGTTGGCCTTGACGTTGAACACGCGTTTCGCTGAATCGATGATTCGAGTAATATTGAGAGGCAGCTGCATCATTTCCTGGTTCATCTTAGACTGGTTGATTTTTCGGATGGCCCGACGGTCCGTGAGCAGTGAATCCCACTCGGTGTCGAGAAGAGCCATGGAAGGCTTGTCACCAGTCAACTCGTTACCAAATTCGTAGTCCTGCTTGAACCATGCGGGCGGGTTCGCAAGATCTAATCGGTACTTCTTCTCGAAAGCAGCATCCGACATGTTGAGGATTCCCAGCTTTTGATTCTCTATGCACATAGCATCGAGACCATCCTCACCATAGAGAAACTGCACAATATCTCCCAAAGAATTTCGAACAGTTCCATCGTAGCGTGCAGAAAGATCTTCCAGAGCTTTGACCAATCGTCGCTGAATATAACCTGTTTCGGCGGTCTTGACCGCAGTATCGATAAGACCTTCTCGACCAGCCATGGCATGGAAGAAGAACTCGGAAGGAGTGAGACCACGGAGGTACGAGTTCTCGACGAAACCACGAGCTTCGGGTGAGTAATCGTCCTTGGTAAAATGGGGCAGTGTGCGGTATTTGAATCCGAAGGGAATACGCTTGCCTTCGACGATTTGCTGTCCCACAAGAGCGGTCATCTGCGAGATGTTGATAGAGGAACCCTTTGAACCTGATGAAGCCATAGTGACGGCGTTGTTCGAATCCTTCAAACTCTTCTGTGTCGTAGTACCAGCCTTGTCACGAGCCTGGTTCAGAGCCATGGAAACCTTGTTCTCAAATGTTGCTCGGACGTTCATACCGGGAAGGGCCTCAAGCTCGTTGGCCGTAGCCATTGCCGTCAAGCGACGGACCTCCTCCTTCTCGTCTTCGATGTGCTTCTGGACCTTCTCAATAGTAGCTTTGTCGGGAATCGTATCACCGATACCAATGCTGTGGCCGTTGTTTAGCAGCCAATAAGTGACAACTTGTTGGACGCCATTCAAGAAGGCCATAGCACCCTCAGGACCCAACTCGTTATAGCTGATGTGAACAATACCACCAGAAGCGGCACCGACACTCTTCTTGGTAAGAAGACCATACATAAGCTGGCCGGCCTGGATTAGAAGACCCTCGTCCTTAAGCGGGGCATCTTCTCTATCGTCCGTAGCGTTATGCAGGGTCACTTCCTTGGGAATGACCATGCTGATGATTTGCTTACCAGTCCAGCGGGGGCGAGGCTTCAGAATGGCTGGCTGAGGAATGACACCATCCCAGTTAGGAACCCAGAGCATACTGTTCATGACCTCTTGCTTTGTGAGGAAAGTGTCTCGACGGCAGAGCTTGTACGCTCCAGCAAGTGAGTCTTGAACAATACCCATCAAGGGACCGTTCTTCTGGGGTGAGACAATGTTCAGAGGCACCAGGCAGAGCTCTTTGACCTCGGCACGCGTCTCCTCGCTTTGGGGGACGTGAAGATTCATCTCGTCACCGTCGAAATCGGCGTTGTAGGGAGACGTGACAGACAAGTTCAGACGGAAGGTGGAGTAAGGCATGACGCGGACACGATGACCCATCATAGACTCTTTGTGTAGCGACGGCTGACGATTGAAGATGATGTAGTCGCCAGTCATCAGATGACGTTCAACCTTCCATCCGTACTCCAGAGAGATTGCGCCAGCTCGGCGATGATGTCGAAGATCAATTCGGATGCCATCTGCTCGAATGACGTATTTCGCACCGGGATGCTCGTTGGGTCCATTCTCAACAAGTTCATGCAGCTTACCGATGTTGTAAGGCGTCACGGTCTCGGGGTAGGTGAGGGTCCTGGCAATGCTGCGAGGGACACCAACTTCGTGAAGCGAAAGGTTGGCATCACCTGTAATGACAGTACGTGCCGAGAAATCGACACGCTTACCCATCAAGTTACCTCGGAGACGACCCTCCTTGCCTTTTAGACGTGCTCGAATGGCTTTGACGGGACGGCCACTCTTTTGTAGGGCGCGAGGCTGGCCTGCAATATCGTTGTCCATGTAGGTGGCCACATGGTACTGCAGAAGTTCCTCAAAATCCCTGGCGATGTGTGCGGGTGATCCTTCACGGATAGCCTGCTTGACATTTCCGTTGGCGCGGATAATGTCACCCAGCTTGTAGGTCAAATCATCTTCGTTGCGCATGCCGGTGCTGGTTCCGTCCATTGAGATACTGGGTCGGACTGGAGGCGGGGGCACAGGAAGAACAGTGAGAACCATCCACTCAGGGCGGGCGTAATCCGAGTTGAGACCCATGTTGACAAGGTCATCCTCAGAAATTCTCCTCAAAATGTTGTGAGCCATCTCGGGAGTGATTGGCGACGTCTCTCGCTTCTTGGCTCCAGCCTCATCCTGACTATCCCAAGCAGCCTTGAGTTGCAGAGCGGCTTGTCGGACATTAGGCTGGACGTTGCCGCAGCCGCCGTGGCTTTCCACGGGACCGGTCTTCAAACCCGGGGCGAACTCCTCATCCTTCTGCTTTGCCTCATCATTTTCACACCTCCGCTTCTTCTTGCAACATTCCCAAACGCGGCTGAAGCGAACCTTGGGATCTCGAGTGCCGATAGCTGCGGCGAACTCGGGATCTCTCTGAGAGTACGAGGTTAGCATCCAAGGTCAAATAGCATCATGCAGTGAGACCAACAGTATCGGCTAGCACCTTGCTGCAATTGTGGCAGACAATCTCCAAAATCTTCTTGACCTTCTTGATGAAGCCGGGGTGGTAAACGGGTTTCGCGAGCTCGATGTGGCCGAAATGACCAGGGCACTCGCCCATGGCCTGGGTGCAGGTCTTGCATCGGAATTGTCGATCGATCGATCCGAGAAGCGGGTCATTGAGGCCACCATCACGAGGCTTCGTCTTGTTCTCTTCCATCGTCTCGGGGTAAAGAATGTGGCAGACACTCATGTTCTTGATCTCCTCGGGGGACATCAATCCGAACTGAATCTCTTCCACCGTCTTGAGCGGAGCGCTCGAGTGGGTGAAGTAAAGGTTCGCCATGGTGGCGACTCGTGGTGGTTCTGACGTGAACGGATAAGGAGCGAGAAGTGAGAGCGGAGGTCAGAACGCGCGCCAGAACGCAAAAGGACGCGAAAAGTCGAAGAAAACGGCAGAGAAGTGCGGTGAAGCGAGGTTTATCTCGCGCGAAGTCGCAAAATCGATGGCAGAGGCCGTCAAGTGCGATTGCTGGATGGCGCTGAGCGGCAACGCCTGTCCTGGCCAACGGCCCAGGAGAACCTCAGGCTGGTCTCCCCCGTCGCCGCCACCTCGAAAGTCGAAAGAAAACGAGAAAATCGCGGTCGGCGATGTCGTCGATCGGTCGATATCGGTCGGGGAACTGTTTCTGTGCGATGCGCGCGATGCCCGGCGCGCGCTGTGATGACTTTGTGCGGTAGGCAAAGTTTTGTCGTGGTTAAGGCGAGAAAGTCGGGGGAAGCCTGAAAGATTCTGGACTTGAGGCGGCTGGCGGAAGCAGGATGACACTAAGCCCTTTTAGGAACAAACACCCTCCCTGGAGCTTTGTCGGTGTTGCCTGAGGCTTGAAGCCGGCTAAGTACCAGTACTTCCCAGCATGCTCTCACGTGCTGACTAAAGTGCTCACAAGAACTTGAGGCATGTTTGGGGCACCAGCCGCGCTGATTGTCAAATTCATTTCAGATTGCATCACTACTTTAAGTATCGCTACTTAAACTCCCTGTCTCTCTGTCTCTCTGTCACCCCGGCCTCCTCTGACAATGCCGACCGTGACGGGAGTACCTAAGGTACGCCGGTGACTCAGGTCCGGCACGATGTCTTCCAATCAATTGATCTTGAGTATCACATCTTGCGACTGCAAGCAGCAAGGACAATGAACGATTGCGGCTCATCGCGCCGCGCCGCGACGTGTTTTTGTAACAATTGGGATGAAGACACGTCAATACTTCTCCCACATGAAGCTAATTAGAGCTACGTTATGCAGTTCTAGCTTCTACAGCACATGCGACAAAGGCCACCTTGCTCTTTGTCGCGTTCTCAGCTGCATTTCCTTTGTTTTCTGCTGGATACCGCATTCAACGCCGTTTGCTCCTTTTGTTGGCGGCGATCTTCGTCACAGGTACCTTTTCATCCAAGTCGCTCTGACCCTCCCCAGGACTCCTGCGTCTCATTGTTCCAGTCGAAACCGCAATAAACTCGTCCTCGCTGTCGCTCTCGCCCAGATTGAACAGAATTGGCATTCGAAAGCTCTCGCCTTCGTCCAGAGACTTGGATGGATCAAGCGTCAAGACGTCAACCTCCTCGTCCTCTGCATCGAGTCGCCGCCGGTGGATCTCTTCCTGCGCATATATATCGAACTCGTCCTCCCGCTCGATGTACTCAACATTTTCCTCAACCTCTGCAAAGTCCGGCGCCAGCGCCGACCACTTTTGAGGGCTGATCACAGACCATATGTATATCCGGCCAGTTTCCAAGCCGCATGCAGCCAAGAGTGCACGAGCCGGATGCCACTCTATCACGCCTTGTTCCTCTTTCGGATCCTTAAGCATACACACGAGACTGCCATGATTGCGCTCCCAGACATACAGCTCGTGGTTGTTATACGTCGAAGCTGCCACGTACTCTCCAGTTGCGCTTAACGTGACATGATTCCATGACAGCTTGTTGACAACGTCTTGGAACTTGTGTTCTAAAGGAAGTTGTAGTGTGTCGAGATCGAGATTTTCGATTGATAAGTTAGGGACACGAAATGTCCGAATAATGCGGTCCTGGGAGTTGACCAGCAGCTCGCGGCCCGATCCCGTCATTCGCATCGTAGTTATAGCTCCTGAGCATATCTTCTCAGAGTATATGATTTCGTAGGACTTCGCATCAATGATGTTCAGTTTTCCTTTGTTCGTTCCGGCAAGGATGTGGTCTCCCGTGTTGCTCCAGATAGCGGAGGTTGTCATTTGTTTGGCATCTTCCTTGGCTTGTTTCTCTCGCAATGCTGTGTCGCCGTCGGTATTTGATCGCTTCGGTGCAGAGGGGAGGATGTGCTTCACGTCGACGGGCTCGGAAACATCGACAAGGACAGGCTGTTCTTCGAAGAGCGCCGCGACGAACTGAAGGCTGGCGAATGTCAGCGAGGGCATATGGCATCAATCCCATCGCACTCACTGGTTCCAGGGATGAAGCTCGGCCATGTATGCAGGCGCGCGAAAGCGCACCTCCCGCAGCCTCTTGCCGTCCTGGAGGTCCCAGAGGATGGCTTTCCACCCCTGGCAGGTTGTGAGGAGATATTGGCCGCATCTTGACCAGCTCAGAAACGTGATGCTCTTGTTGTGACCTCTCAACTTTCTGGCGACTCCCATAGTCTCAAGGTCCCAAACCGCCACTGTGCCATCGACTCGGCCGGATGCAAGGTAATCGCCCTTGCGATTGAAGCGCAGCGTGGTCGCATGCCCCGAACGGATCGTGTGGGTGATATTCTCAGGGTAATCCTGAAGGAGATAGTCGTCCGATAGCAGGAGATTCATGATGGCGCGACGCGCTCTGCTTGGGTATCAAAGAAGCGCTGTCGAATTGAGCTTATCGCGTTCCATGGAGCGGAATGTTTGCAGAAGACTCCAAAATTCGACTTCAGCCGCGTTGTTGGAGGTGGCGTTGATCTGCAAGGCTATGATCAGGACCCATCTTTCCGACCCCACGCCCTGGTGTGTGCTTGATAATGCCCTGGCTGAAGCTTTTGTTTCTCTTCTCCACCATTGCCAAGCTGCACTAACAATTCCTACGAAAGCCCCTCTGATTCAGACCTTAAACACCAGCAGGCACGAGTTTCTGCGTCAACACTCATTCATTGACACTAGACTGCTGTGTTGAGGCTCGTAAAGATGGCAAACTCTAAGTGGGTTTCATTTCTTCTGGATTTAACAACTCACATCATGTATCTAATTATTTTCCAAGATTCGAGTACGTGCGTAACTTCGAGACGACAGATTCTCTGCTGCCCAACACATGGATTGTGGTTCGAGTAGATGGACGGGGCTTCACAAAGTATATCCAACTCAACTCCCTTGGCAGCTCGGATTCAACTGATTATGAAAAGGATGTGTGCAAAGTATGGCTTTGAAAAGCCAAATGATCGCAGAGCACTAGACCTCATGAATACGGCCGCCAAGGCGGTTGTGTCTGAACTGCCCGAGATTACCATTGCCTACGGTGTCAGCGATGAATACAGGTTCATCGACTCAAATATCTCCTAGCTGCTTCTTACTGACATTTTTGACAGCTTTGTCTTTCATAAAATGAGCACTCTGTTTGAGAGAAGAGCCAGGTGGACAACCTTCTGTTCGGTTTAATCCTGCAAATCTCAACTAATACGACCTCAGCAAGCTTGTCAGCACCGTTGTTTCTACCTTCACGGCTAACTATGTATATTCATGGTCGACCCATTTCCCAGATAGCCCTCTCTCTCCTCCGCTTCCATCATTCGACGGTCGAGCGGTTTGCTACCCCAGCGTCCAAAACCTCCGCGATTATATGAGCTGGCGACAAGTAGACTGTGAGTATTTTATCCGAATAACGTTGATGCCATGCATACTGATATACAAGGTCACATCAACAACCTCTACAATACAACGTTCTGGTCCTTGATTCAACTTGGGGGTCTTGACAACAAGGAGGCTGAGAAGACTCTCGCTGTAGGTGAACTGCTCTTAGGTAAATGGCAAGCTAACTGCGTCAACAGGGAACACTGGCTGCAGATAAGAATGAGATCCTTTTCTCACGGTTCTCAATCAACTACAACAATGAGCCCGAAATATACAAAAAGGGCAGTGTCATTTTCCGTGATGTGGGTATAAGAGTTTCCGCTCCAGGACTCGCTCTAATTCTCAACAGTACGAGTTGGTTGACCCAAGCTCCCACAATGTCACGCAAACGATCGACTCCGTCGCAGAACCAGTTCAACAATCCAAGACACAAAAGGAGAAGGACAAGAAGAGCCGGGCTAAGGCGCGTGTCGTGGTGGAGCACCTGGACATTATCAAGGACGACTTTTGGGATCGGAGGCCCTGGCTGCTTTCCAACAAGCCAGGTAAGATTCCAAAAGAGACGTAAATATACATCTATGGGGTATCATCCAAACGTTCGATCGACCTGAACTCCTTAAAGATGCTTCCGCTATGGCTTCCGCTATGTGTTGTTACCGCACTCCAAATTCCACATGCCCTTTACCTCGCCGCCTCTTTTAGCTTCTGTCTCCGCTTCTCCACCTTCCTTGCGCGTCGCCGTCGCTTCTCGTTGTCTACGTCGCTCGATTCTGTGGATGACTTTGAAGACTTTTTCGACTTGGCCTTTCGCTCCTCCCGACGTGTGGCCTTTTCTCGGGCACGTTCCTCTTTGCGTTTTCTCTTTGCCTCCTTTCGTGCTTTCCTCTCCTCTTTCGTTTCTTTTCGGGGTCCCAGGTCGTTGGACTTCTCGGCTTCTCTTTGATCGCTGGTGTCGTCCTCGGATGACTCCGTGCTTGAGTCCTTGATTATGAGGTTGTCTATCGTACCCTGAAGAAATCCTCCTCGCACAAAAGTCGAGTACACAGAGTATTTGCCGAGATTCTTGTCGATAACGTTCAGCTTGCCCGTCGTGATCGTCTGCACCACCTTTCCCTTCTTGGAGGTGTCGAGTCCCTTGAGCTGCTCGTCGAAGGCATTCATCCACCATTGATCGCTTGTGAAGTGTTGTTTTTGACCCAGACCTTGAGTATTGTCTTTGCGATTCAGTAGTAGTGGTTTCGCGAGTCCGATCGCATCGTCGGTTTTATGGAGCGAGTGGCCAGTTCCCCGCCATCCCTGGGCGGAGAGGAGCGCATGCGCATTCATCGTAACGGTATTGAGGTGAAGGTTGGTTTTGCGACCAGTATTCGAGTGGGTTTGACCTCGAGTTTCTGAAATAATAAATTGGACAAGAGCTGGAATATTGAGGAAAATCAATGGTTTCGACGCCCTGTCTATTGGATTTTTTTAAGCGGGGCCGGTTCTTATCGCTCAGCTTATCAACGTGGGCTCAACTCTCATCTCAAGAAACTTACCCTAGAGCTTCCTCTGCGAATGAAGTGCGATCTCATCAATGACGTTGCATTCGTTGCGAAGTTAAACTATTGGCTTGGCTTGGCTTAATGTTTAATGGTTATGGAATGTGTGGCTTTCTATGTCAAGCCATCTGTTATGCTGAGAAATGCATCTGATCTCATAACCAGAGCCTGAATGCCATGACGTTGGATCGACAGACCCCAGTAAATTTGGTAATCGACAATGCAGTAGCACATATAAAGGCATCTCAAAGGCCACGTCCGGCCCTCATCTGCAACAGAGGACGTTGTAGTCCTAGTTGTCATTGGGCATCACTAAGTCTATCTCCTTGTCACTGTCTAAGACGTGGTCGGGTGCATCGCACGTGACGGGTTGCCAGGCATCTCTCCCCTAACAATACTTGGGTGATCCCACCAACAGAGACCATCTTCACATTCTGCATCATACAGCTGTTCAGCTCGGAGCCCCTGAGTTTCAGAAGTGTACGGCTAACAGCGCTACCTCAGGCAGAGAGTGAGGGATCACGCACCCTGCACGCCTGCACGTTCACGGACCAATAGCGACAGCTGGGAGGGAATGACGCCTCTCGACAACACGACGTAGTTCCTGTTGTGACGCCAACTGCCTTGTCTAGTATCGAGCTCCAATATTCTCGAGCTGGTATTGTGATCTTACTTCAAAACTGTCAAGACCAGCCCCGACGAAGGTGAATATATCACCATGGCGCCGATATGCTCGGACCCACGACAAATCGTCATCACCCTCAACCCCGCTCGACGGCAAGCCCTCTTGAAGCTCGTCAACGAAATCACTTCGTTCATGAGCTCTCAGCTTGAAGCTCCCGATGATGAGCTGGGTCCCGTTCTATCTACCCCCCGCGATGAAAGCGGAGCGTCAACGCCCAGGGACGAGGATTCCGAGAAGCGTCTGCAGCAGCCTAACAAGGCACCTACACAAGCACTACGTATTCAAAAGGCTGCGCTTAAGCATATGGAAGAATGGAAGCGGGAATTTATGCCCAAGCTTGAGGAGATTGTCTGCGTCAAGGACGATCACAAGATCCAGGTTGAGAGGCGCAAACACCAAGAGGCTATGGAAAAGAAGAAACTCGACACACCCGAGGAGGGTGAGAACCTCATCAGCTTCGGAGAGGTCAAAATCGACAAGTCAAAGGACGTTGCCTCACTTCAAGCTTTGTATCATCCCATTCCAACAAGGCTGACAACCATCCTCATGGAAGACAGGCGAGAAGCTCTTTCATGCATCCTGCTACTTCTCCTTTCCACGGGCAAATATTCCGCCCATACGCGAGCTTTGGCGCTCTATCTTGCATCCTCCCTGGAGATCCCACAGGCCTTCATCATCAAGGAGGAGATCGAAATCGCCAAGACCCTTCTCGAGTCCTCCAAAGATGAAGAAAAACAGAAAGAGGTCATGTCCGCTGAGGCTGAAGCGGCCAAGCGCCGGCAGGACAACAAGTTCAACCGATTTTGGAAGGTCGGCCTTGCTTCAGTCGCCGGTGCAGCAGTAATTGGCGTGACCGGTGGTCTGGCTGCCCCTCTTGTTGCGGGAGCTGTCGGAGGCATCCTTGGAGGTGTAGGTTTGGGAGGTGTTGCGAGCTTCCTGGGTATCTTTTGGATGAATGGTGCTCTCGTTGGTGCTCTATTTGGCGCGTACGGAGCCAAGATGACGGCATGTCGCCTCTCTTCCCATTCACAGTTGACCTCTGCTAATACCATGCAATAGGGTGAGATGATGGACAAGTACGCAAAGGAAGTTGAAGATTTCCGTTTCATTTCTCTCAAGGAAGAATGGGGCGAAGGGTTCAAGGCTGAAAACCAAGAAGCCCAGGAAGACCGCCGCCTACGCGTTACCATTGGAATCAACGGCTGGCTTAATTCTGAAGACGACGTCACCAAGCCCTGGCGCATCATGAACGACGACAGCGAGGTGTTTGCTCTACGGTACGAAATGAAGTCACTTATCGACCTTGGACATGCGTTGCGTAACTTGGTCGAGTCGTTCGCCTGGAAAACGCTAAAGATGGAGATCTTAAAGCGCACCGTCCTTGCTACCCTTCTTGCAGCCCTCTGGCCTATCCAGTTGCTTGCTACCGCCTCAAACGTGGATAATCCCTTTAACCACGCGCACAACCGTTCTCGCAAGGCAGGCCAAATCCTCGCTGATGCACTCATCAACAAGGTCCAGGGTGAACGACCTGTTACCCTCGTTGGCTACTCACTTGGTGCTACGGCGATCCATGCCTGTCTGCAGTCTCTTGCTGAGCGACACGCCTTTGGGCTCATTGACACTGTTGTTATCATTGGAGCGCCCGCACCATCAGCACCAGCTCACTGGCGCACGCTCCGCACTGTAGTATCTGGAAAGATCTTCAACGTTTACTCTGAGAACGACCTAATCCTTGGTTTTATATATCGTGCGCACAGTCTTTCCATGGGAGCTGCGGGCTTGCAAGCAATCCAAAACGTCGAGGGTGTCGAGAATCTAGACCTGAGCGAGTCTGTCAGTGGGCACTTGCGTTATCCAACTCTCATAGGCGAGATCCTTCGCAAGTGTGGATTTGTTGGCGTCAAGGCCGCGTCGGAGATCGAAAAGGACGACCTGATCAAGATGAAAGACCACCCGCCTGAGGGTGAGGGTGACTTGATCGATTTTGACGGCAAACCGGTGTTGAAGAGACAGAAGAGTTCCCAGTCGCCCGGCCAAGAAGAGATCGCGAAGGATCTCCATGGTCTTAATATCTCTCCACCGGGCCTCGTGTCCCCATCACAGCCTCCAGATCAAGAGAAGCAGTTGCGGGATTCTGGTTCTGAGAACCCATCGCTTCCTCGACGCCCGACTGCCAAGGATAACGAGGAACCTGCACCGGAGCTCCCTCGACGTCTAATAACTAATGAGGAGAAACCGACGGCAAAAGCAGATGACGCGACGCCGTCACCACCACTCCCGCGTCGTCCTACTGCTTCTCAACAGGAACCAGACCCTCCCCTCCCTCGTCGTCCCATCGAGATCGAAAAGGAAGTAAACCCTCCTCTGCCGAGGCGTCTGGCTGAGTTTACACAACAAGATCCACCAGCCAAACAGCAACAACGTCCTTGGACACCAGAGTCAAACCTCACAGATGACGAAGAATACGGAGGCATTGTCATGGTAAACTACGATAGCGACCATAGTAAGAACTAGGCGCTTACACTGCGATGAGTTGTGGCTCTCGTATCGGATAGCAGTAGAGGCGATCAGAGCCGCGAACAATGCTCAATATCTTTAGTCTCAATGCGGAGCTTCAGTAGAACCTATCTTGAGTGCATACTTCACCCCTTTGACGAGTTTTCACTGGTATATTTGGTCCTTCTCGTCCAAGTCAATGTAACGGTCATGCCCCCTTCGGGAAAACCCGTGATTCAAGGAGCACATATAGTGCTTGAAAGTAGCAGGGTATTCAAACCGTTACGACTGGTATATCCCATGTATCTCGCGCCCATACCAGGAACCTCTTTGCGTCAGACTTCGAGATACTCGCCTAAGAGATTGATTGCTCAACTGGTGAAATCGCCCCGCTTGTGAGCTACCCTAGCTGTTTGCTTCATTCCAATCCGTCCAAAGTAGAACTGGAGAGCAGACGGGAACACGCCCAGGCGATATTATCATGTCGTGAAAAGTTGATCGCAGGTCTTACCTCACACTCGTCGTCCGTAAGCGTTAACCAGCATAAAGTAGAGTCATCTTCAAGGCTGAGTGGCTTCCGTTTTGCCACCCATTTCGATGCCGCACGTTCATGCCCACGTCGACACGCATGTCCTTCCAAACCGGATCATTGGGGCTCTCGGCGACAACCCCCAATCATGGGGCAGAGGACCGGAAGATATGGCGTTTTGATTGCACGAATGCCTCGATTAGCGTATAGTGGTGACCGAGGGTTCCATAGCCGGGGACCTCTCTCGACTAGAACAATGCCTTTCTACCTATATATTCATATTGTCGAGTGTAGCTCATCGTGGGATAATCTAAGCCCTACAGGGAATACATGCTGGAGCTTTAGCTATTACTGCTACATGATACCTTTGGAAACCAAGGGGAGACATTGAGTATGTAGAGTTGCTTAAGAGATTGCTCAGGAATAATAGATATGTGAGTAAATACATGACTCTGGGCAGTTCGAAAAGCCTGATCCATTTCCATGTCTTTTCCCATCCTCCGTGAATGTCGAGACTCGCGCGGCTTTTTTCTTCTTCCATCTTCTAGTGGTATCATATGGCAAAGGAAAAAAAAAAACGAGACCCAAGAAAAACAAAAACAAATTGTCGACGGCTAGTATTAGGCGTGTGCAGGGCGTGCGGAATGTGTCTCGTAGATGTGTCACGTCGTAGTGAGATTGCAGATATCGGCGAATAGCCTCGGAATGTACGGGATAGAAAGTACTTTGCTAGGCCTCAATCCTGAGACTTAAATAGTCAAATTCTCGCCGTGGCGTGGTGTTGTTCAACGGTGGGCAGGAGGCGCCTGAGGTCCGGCTGTGCCCTCCATGTTACCAGTCAACTCAGCAACGCGAGCCTTGATTCGGGCAACACGGGATTCGATAGCTAGAGTACGAGTTAGTCTCATCTTTGTTGAGGTAACACACATATCAACTTACTCTCTTCTCCACTTGTATCATCATCGCCGTCAATACTCTTGTTGGGCGTTGGCCGGGTCTGATCCTCCGGCGGGCGAGTAGCGGCTCTCTCAGCAGCGTTCTTGCGGATCTGAGCCCATCGATCTTGCACTCCGGGGCTGGCACTATGGCTCAGCTTCTCTTCAGAATCCGCTGCCGCCCCCAGTTGAGGGGAATGGCGGGGCTCTCGAGCGATGGGAGGAGGCGTCGCGTCATCATCAGAGTCAGGAACGAAGGCCGGCTGGTCGTCAAGTGGACCTTGGTTGAACCGAGGCGTCTGAGTCTCGACAGGAGTTGAGTTCTTAGGGCTGGCGGGGAGCTGTGCCTCATAAACAGTTGGCTCCAGAATATCGTGGTTCTTCTGAGGCGTATCAACGCGTTTCACGGGCTCCTCCATTGGTGTGACAAATTCGGCGGGCGTAGGAGTTGGCATCTCAAACTCATCAGCCTGCGTGGGTAAGGGCTGAGGAGCAGGGGCAGGCTCGGGAGTCTCAGCAGGAGTCGGCATCTGTTGAACTGGCGGCTCTGGTGTCGGCTGGTCTCGTCGCATCATCTCGTTCACGTTGGTGGCAGCGTTGTCTGGTAGCTTGGAGCTTCGGTTCTTGCGGAACAGCTTACGGAAACCGCGGCTCTCCTTGTTCTCTTTCTGTAGCTTCTTCTTCTTGTTTTCGGGGCTTGATGGAGTGGGCGAGACCATATTCTCACGAGAAAGCTCCTGAGGCACATCGTCCTTAGGAGGCGGTACAGGACTGGCCATTTGCTCTGACTCCTGAATCGGTTCTTGAACGGACTCTTGGATGGGCACTGGAGCTGGAGCTGGAGCTGGCGGGGGCTCAGGCACGAGCTCAGGCTCATTGAACTTTTCCGTTGGAGGAAGCGGCTTCCTCGCCGTCTCCTTGGAACCGGGCGAGAAAGTAGGCGAGACAAGAGGGGATGGTACGTCCTTAACAGGGACTTGAGGAGGTTGCTCCAGGCGATGCGCACCGCCGTTGGTCTCAACGTCCCCGTTGGCGCCCTCGGAAGGAATCGGCGATACAGCTGTGCCTCGACCCGCGTTGTTGTTGGACAAATACACGTCCTTGATCGTTCCTTTGTCGTATTTGGAAACCCATTTCAATGCTGACGACGCCTCGCCAATGATGGTAGGCTGAAGTGTGAGAACACTGTTGGTCTTCTCTGCCATAAGCTCCGCATCCGATCGGCCACGGCGCTGATACTGGTGCTGCTGGGCAGCCATTTTCTTGTCCTGAAGTTCAGCCGCTCGAAGCTGTGCAGCCTTGGCCTGAATCCTGGCGTGCGTATCGGGGCCGATACTGGCCTTGCTGCCGCCATCCTGGCCCATGTTGTTATCGAGAGCCTGTTTACCGGCTGACTTTCGTCGCCCAAGCCCCTTTCCGCGCTTCGTCCAGCTGAAGAAGCCCTTCTTCTCTGCGATATAAGCACCCTCCTGAGGCTCTGGCGCAGCACCAGCCACCATTTCCTCCATCACCAACCAGCGGCCACCAATGATCCTTGTTTCGACAATCGCGCATCGTCCGAACGCTGACTTGCGCTCAGCAGTCTCCTCGGGAGCGAGACTGGTCATCCATACCCACCAGAACGCATCGTCCAGAGAAAAGGTAGCAATGCTTGCAAGCTCGCCGGGTTCGAGGGAGCGGTCGTGCTCGAGCCTTGGCCGGTGCGACTGAGAGCTTCGTTGCCTCTGGGTCTCAATCGGGGGCAAAATCTTATCATGGGGGAGAAGAAGGTTGGATCGGGCGGCCTGGTTTTCATCTACAAATCCCGAGGAAAGGAAGTCAGCCCAAGATGGAGTTGTCGGCCTGCCGAGGCCGTTGCCAGATGCAGGTGTCCTCCTGAGGCCAGGCGGCTGCCGCTTCTGAGCCAGCGCGCTTTCATCGTCATCTTCATCTTCCTCTAGAGTGCTTGTGAAACCAATATCCTCAAATCGCGACCAAGATGCGTCGCGCAAGCTTGTGGAGTGCTTCGAACTCGACACTTGGGACTGATTGGCGCCAGCAATGGCTTTTAAGACTCGGCGGCACTCATCTGTCAAGGCTTGAACAGGGTCATCGTACTCTGAGAACTCCTGCAATGCGCGGTCCTCATCACGGTACTGGAAGTGGTTGGCCCTGCGCAGGAGTGAAAAGGGAGTTGGCGACACGGTGTCGACAATCATGACAACCTTGTTGGTTGTCGAGGCCATGAGCGCAGGTCGCTGGGGAGGATACTCGGTTTCTTGGAGGAGCTTCTGGAGGGACATGGGCAGCATGGTAATACCTGTGAGGGCTTGCTCGGGTGAGAGAGATCTGAGAAAAGCGAAGAACATGTGGCTCGTCGCATCGGCAGCACTGGAGTTTCTGGTGAGCAATCGCGATGACAGCAGGTGTGTGGGAGGAGGGGACTAACCGCAGCCATGCA
Source organism: Fusarium buxicola (assembly GCA_014899095.1). Lineage (NCBI taxonomy): Eukaryota > Fungi > Ascomycota > Sordariomycetes > Hypocreales > Nectriaceae > Fusarium > Fusarium buxicola. Next base: position 18,228 of record JAAVUK010000458.1, read on the forward strand.
TCGTAGCCTCCTTCGAAACCCTTATTAGTATGCTTTTGCTCAAAAGCCCACCATGCAGCCATCCGGGAGAGCTTTCGTCCACCCAGACCATTGGACTTTCCGTGCGCAGCAATTGCAGCCAGGAGGTCGAAGAAGTCGAAGATGATGCGCTGGCGTGCACCGTTCTCAACACTGATCGGGATGAATGTCTTGAACGAATCTCGTGCCATATTGGAGTCTGGACTCGGGGTCAGCCATACCGTTCGAAGCTGTTGACCAGCGTCATGCCATGTGGAAGCACATACCAATTTCTCCCACCTTGAACAGCTCATAGGCATCCCAACCAACGATACCCCCCTGAATGCGACTCCAGCACCATTTTGCAACGCCAGAAACAACCTACGACACAGTCAGTCGATGCAAGGATCCTCTGCCGGCCAATTACATACCATTGGTTCTGTCATGCGCAGCTCCTGGAGCAATTGTTCACCGCGGAGGTTCGCATGAGACTCGAAAAAGTGGCGGATGAAGGAGCGCACGGCGCTAGGATCAGAGGTAGGTCGGTATGGTAGCAGGAGAAAGGGATGATCGAGAGCTGGAGTATGACCATGGCGATTAGCATGCCGTGTACAGAGAGGAACCAAATGGTGGCAGAATGCAGATTTCAAGTGACAGAAGAGACATACCTCGCGCCTTGAGCTCTTCAGTACAACATCGAATCAACTCGTGGACTTCTTCAGGCTCGACAGAGTTGCGCGTCCATGCGTCGGTCCATTGTGGTTTGGGCGGCAGCGACTGAGCGAGGTCGTTGGCTGCTTTCTTCTTGGACTTGGAATCTTTGCCCTTGAAGCGGGAGAAGAGGCCGGCCATGATGGGCGACGGCTAGACGACGGCGAACGCGAGGGAAGAAAGTCAAGCGTAGTGGCGGCGAAATTCCATGCGATACGAGTGGGAAAGGCGACGTCGAGTCGGGTCGTGAATAAAGGGGCAGTGATCCTCTGCGAGGTACCGATGCCAGGTAGGAGCTATTGGATGATAATTTCCCCGAGAGCAGGAAAAGCCAGGTTCCCGTCGCAAAATGTGCCTAGGACGTATCGGCAGCTGCGTTGATTAAGCAACTGTTTTTGTTGTCTTGCTTGTAGTGCTCGTAGTGGTGAGAATGGTGATGCTGAAGTTGCTTCGCGCAAGACGTGTAAGTCGGAAGGTGGGCGTCGGCCGTTTTACTGAGCGGGCGTGAGCGGCAGATGGGCGTACAGGTAAAATTAGGGGACCCTTTTCCCCTCTGCGGACGTTGGAGGTTAACACAGGAAGACGAGAGAGATTGGCTGCTGGGTATCGAAACGAAACGACGAGTTCAACCGGGGAGGAAAAAATAAAGGAGGGGCAGGAAGCCGGGGTTGAGAACGATTATGAGAAGAATGGAAAGAAAGGCAGAACCATAGAAGGAGCAGAAAAAAAAAGGTGAGTTCTACTAGAATCAGGATGAGACGAGAAGAGAAGAGAGGGTGACAATGGGATTGGGGACGGGACGGGATTGTGGACAATGGGGAGGGCGCTTCAGGGGCGACGGGGATGCTGGACCAGGTTCATCATGGTACGTACAGAAGAGAAGAGCACTACCTAAGATTGGGATTTGGGCTTCGAGCTGGGATGACGGGACGGAGAGCATGAAGTAGAGGACATGGGTGGTTTGGGGGGAGGGGTGTGCGCGTTTGTGATTGAATAGATGTGGTTGTACTGTATTGTATTCACACGTCGTACCTAAGGTAGTAGATCCAACTCAACTCCCTTTCCTATTCATGATCGAGCTGCCTTCTCATATCCGGGAGTCAAGAGACTCGACGGGTATATATAGGTAGTTCTATCGAGGGACTGTGGTATCACGCGAAAACTTCAAAGAGAGTACCCATGCAACAGTCCGGATATTGGCGTTGGGCCACTGTAACCGTGAGGCTGAGATTCAAGATGCACAGGTACGCACTTCGTTTAATACTCCCGGATGGTTAACAAGCCGCGCCAAAGACCACCTCACCCCACGAGCCCACCCATAAGCTAGGCAGGGGCTCTAAGAACAGTCTGCGTTCAGGCCAGAGCCAATGTGGAGGGGGCTCGGGAAGTAGATTTGGGGCATTCCACGGGATCTTGGAGGATGATGAGAGTGAGAGAGGCAGACAGGAGATAACCGTTGGACCTGTGGCAGACGCGATTGGGCCACTGTGAGATGGAGGTCAAAGAGGAGTGGACCACCACGTTCCTTGATGTCCTAAAATTTAATTACGCTGGACGGGCGGGCGGCCAGGTAGTTCGTTAATTGGATGCCCTTGGGGCTCTGAGGTGCCTCATGTCTTTAATTATGCCAGCTCTGTACCGCTCACGCGAAGGGCAATGGGACTTGTTGGATTATTGCCCAGACGATGACGCCGATGGCTTGTAAAGCTGCCTGAGATAGAGACAGCCTAGGTAGTAAGAGTTGACACCCAGGAATAGGGGAGGAAGTGAGTGAGGCTGGATGAAGATGAGCAACAAGAAGACGACGTTAAGCTTTCAGTACTACCAACAACGGCTCGGGATGATGGGCAGGGGTTACGCCAATAGCCCCGACAAGCGTGTCACCTTGGCGCCTTGGTTGGACACCGTCGCCGTAGCCAAATTGGTACAGTAGCTTTAGCTTTTGCATTTTGGAGCTGAGCAACAAGCGAGACGCGCTGAAGCCTTCGCAATTGAGGTTGATCTCAGACCAACAGGCCGATTAACAACAATCATCTCGGGTGGCTCAACGCCAACGTTTCGCATTCTCTCTTCCACTTCGCTGCTGCTCACCCGATGAGGCGCTTCCAAACTCCCCAGCCGCCCAGCAGTGCGAATACGGCGCCGTTGCGTCGCCATGGCGCTTCTTGGGGGACTATCCGCAGTTACGTAGTAATTTGACGCCGACCTATTGTTCCTTGCCAATATCAGTGTTGCTGTTGGGCAATCTTCAGCCCATCAATGAACCAAGCCTCGATTCTTCCACATCACGAGGGGTGTCTCTTCACAAGTTTAAAAATACTCCGGTTCATACCATGTAGCTAACTTCACCCTTGATCCTATCCACTTCTGACTCGGCCGATTCAATTACTTCTTCTTGGGTTCCGGTTCGTGAGCATCTGCAATAGTAGCTTGGCCTGGGATAGCTCTCCGCTTCAGTCGCTCAACGCCGGGCTTTAACGACTGTTTTTGCCGTCAAGGCCCCCAAATATAGCCATTGGTTTTTCTCGCAATTTTTTATTAGGTCCTTTCATCCAATAATCGTACCGATAGCTCGGTCATCCGTGGGGCGTCCTGGTATGAGTTGGCATGGCCAACGCATCCTCATCCCACCCTCTCCTGCAAGCTGGCATTCGTGAGTGGCCCCCTGCTCGCCGTGCTCTTGGAGAATTTCTTGGATCGACTTGCTGAGCTGGCAACGGGCTATGCACTTCTACAGGCCTCGGTGACCTACGTAGTGTCTTCATCAGTACTGCCATTACGCTCATGTAGAGTCGGACCCGGTGAGACCGAGACGTGTATAGACAGACTACCAACTAATACGTAACCAACCTCCATCACAACCTGTCGGTACCAAAATGCACGTCATACAGAGCCCGGAAATCTGGTCTATAGCACAAGCGAAGACCCAATCGCGGAATCTCACGGATAGTCCTTGACGTAGAAGCCCAAAAGGCATGAGTCTCTGCCGCCGCCGTCAACCGTCATCCCATCTCGGCCGCTTCTAGATGCCCAGACCGAATCCATGATCCTGGCCCAGTCAAACCGGAACTCCACAGTCTTTATGCTTCATGCAACTGAACGTGCGGGGACGACATGCTTTATTGTTGCTTCTTCGCTCGCGCTCTCAACGCTGGCATGCCAGGGCTGAAATAAGATGCTCATGGTTTAGGTGTTGGTTCCCGTTCATCCACGTCGTTGATGTTCAACCTTGCTGTCATTTAACTGGCTCTCGTCCAGGGCTCCGCATTCTCAGTTTAAGATCACGATCTGATGCTGGGTTTTCCAGTTACTCTGGGGAATATCTGAAGGGAGGGAGGGGCGTTTCAATCTCAAACTTGCCACTTCGACTCATCTTGGATCTTCATGCGTTCAGGTCTCGGAGAAGCAAAAAAAAAAAGGATCATGCCACTTTTCCCGTGAAACAAAACTGGATCTTCGGCTTCGCCTTCAGGAAAAGTGTCTAGGCGAGGCCAGCATCGCGGCTGAGGAGTGGAGATATGTTAGGAATTGCTTCAACACGGACCTTTCTCTTGACCGTGACCCTGAACTGAGAAAGTCCTTCCTCACATAGCCTCGGGCTTGGAGTGATGGCTTGCGCCGGTCCGTTCTCCTCCCTCTATCCGCTCTCGTCCGCTGATCTCCGAAATGGTTGATCTAACAATGCCTTAGTTCGGGGAATTTCAATTATGAGCAGAGGATAAAGTTTAAAGGAACATTGACATGCGAGGACATCGGCATTCCTATAATCGTAAAACAATATCCATGTACACAGATTCCCGAATGTTATCTCCCATGATCCCGGGTCTACGAACCGACTATCCAGGGATCGATAGTCTTCCCGTCCATAGACTTACATACCTTAACCCTGATCCTAAGTATAGAACGCCGCCATAAGACAACAGACACGCTGGTCGTGTAAAACCTGGACTCCACCCTTAATCCTTCTTGTTATCTTTTTCTCCCTCTTCGGCCAGCTTAAGCGCCTCCTCAAGCGCCTCCTCATCTTCAGCGTCAAAGTCGGCATCGTTTTCCTTATCTTCTTCAACCTTCTTCTGTGCTGGTTTGGTCTCTTTAACGACCTCCACCTTCTCGACAACCTCGGCCTCCTTTACCGGGGCCTTGGTCGTCGCGCCTGGTGCCAATGCCCAGTCGATCTCGCCGTCAGGTCCGTATCGCGTCACTAGCCACTCGTTGGCCTTCTTGAAGTGGCCGCAATCGAAGAAGCCTCTAGCAGCACTGAGGGGACTGGGATGCACGCTCTGCAGAACGAGATGCTTCGCACGGTCAATCTTCTGCACTCGCTTACCGGCCGGGGTTCCCCAGGCCATGAAGACGACGCCCCTCGTCCTCTTTTGCGCCACAAGGTCGAGGACCTTTTGCGTCAAGCGCTCCCAGCCACGGTTGGAGTGTGAGTTGGCCTCGTGCGCCCGAACAGTGAGGCAGGTGTTCAACATGAGTACACCCCGGTCTGCCCAAGGCGTAAGCAGTCCTCCCCTATTTGGAGGCGGCACAAAGGTAGGGTAGTCCTTCTTGAGGGCAATGTACATGTTCTTGAGAGAGGGTGGCGCAGGGGTGGGAGGTCGTACGGAGAACGCCAGGCCATGGGCCTGGTTGTCATTATGATAGGGATCTTGACCGACAATGACGACCTTGACGGTGTTGAACGGGGTGTGGCGAGACCTGGCAGTCAAAAGTTAGACAGATGTGTCTAGATGAGCAGTAGCAGACATATCAGGTCCTTACCATGAGTAAACGTCCTCCTTGGGCGGGAACCACTTGCGGCCAGCAGCCGTTTCCCGGTTTAGGAATCGCTTGAGCTCAAGGAATTCCTTGGTCGTGATGTCGTTCTTTAGGTGAGCCAGCCAGCTGTCATCGAGGGTATCAATCTCAAGCTGCAGCAGCTCTGTCTGCTCTGGAGTGAGGGTTGCCAACCACTTGGCCTTGTCGAACTTGACGACAGGCGCAGGAGCAGCAGCAGCAGCACTCGCAGGCTTAGGCGCAGCTCCGAAGAAGGAAGCAATATTGCCATCGGCTTTCGGCTTCTTTGCGTCAGTGCCGCCAGCTGCTGCACCCGCCTTGCGCTTGAGCGTCGACATGAGGAGTTGCTGTATGTGGAGACGGGATCGGAGACGGGGAGAGGGTCGATACACGGCGAGCCCTCGAGATGTGAGAGGGACTCGAGTAATGAGAGTTCGTACTGGACGAATCCTGGGCAATTTGTTCGATAGTTGACAAAACAATCAGTACCACAAGAAACTCAAGCAAAAAAAATAGAGAAGAAGAAGGATTGGGGAGAATTATTGTGCCGTGTCGTGATATAATGTGATGAGAAGTGATAGTATGGGTGCGAATTTTCGAGCTAAAGTGGTGATGCAAGCCCCAGGAGTCGAGGCGCGTTGCGGGAGACGCGGTCGGCTTCCAGACATTAACGCGCTTCCCGTGACTTTTCGCGTTGGGGGAGGCTTGGAACTTTGGTTTAGGTGCAGGGTCCTGAAGTTAGGCGCCTCTTTTTAGTGGTTGGGAACTTGGGATGGCTTGAGTACTAGCGAGCCACGCCGTCACCACTATCTTGTTGAACCAGGCAGCCAAGTAGTATTGTGAGAATGAATCCTTTCTTGGGCTGGTGAAGGTTGGGATATTCATCCTGGGATAGCGGCGGGCTTGTGTTACTAAACCTGACTTGTTCATGCCGCTGTCGCGAGGTCGTGTAACAGAACCCCCGCATCGAGTATCAGGATTTAGTAAAAAGCATTTTACTAAGAAGTACTACTGGAGGTCTACTCCGTATGTCTCTTCAAGTTGAAAAAGTTTTCCTTGTGACTTAGCTTTAATAGTGAAGATGTTCTCAGTAACTGTTGGTAGCCTCGAAACTACTATATACAGTACATAGAATAGGGCGTAGACCTCGAACAGGAGAATGCAGTGGGGACAAATATCAAATCCATGTTTTATATATAATCTTGTCTATTTGCCTGCCTGTTTAGACTGCAAGTCGTAGATACACAACTTACTTATCTTTAGTAGTACTACCTTAAGGTAGGTAAGGTAGGTATAAATACTTATTTTCCCTTGAACTGGGCTGTTCGAAATGTAAGGCTCATTAGGTAAGCGCTGCCGTCACGCTTACCCAATTTGGTAGCACAACCCCAGAGCATGTAAGCTCCGACCTCGTGGAACTGGACAGCTTGTAACTTAGTAAGTTGTCTAGTTCAATTCAACACCCCGCGACATCAACAACGCTGGCTCGCATCCCCAGACTCTGCAGGATAGCCATGCTCTGCAGCATCCTTGAATCTTCTGGCACATAGCATCTGCCGACAATGCGGCAATCAATCGTCTGGATTCTCCGTTAGTCAACAGCTTCTGGCCTAAACACGCGACTACTTCGCAATCTTACTGACCTATTGTTAGTGCTTTGGCAGGCGACCTTTGGAATTAGCACGAATGCAAAGCATTACCACGAAACGTACAAGGACACGCCCATCCAGCGAGGCGGTCAAAATAAGCATGTGGCCGCTCCGAAAACCGATGTGGTCATTGACCAGAGCCAGCATGTCGGCCCGCAACCTGGTACAGCAACTGCTCGTTGGGAAAAGAAGCGCAAAGATACTGACAGCTTCTAGGCGCGGAGCTAGTTGACGCAGCGATGGTCGAGTTGAGCAAGGCACCGCAGCCTTCGCATCATCGAAAGCGGCGGCCGTCAGGTCTCATCGGAACGGCTTTGCGGTATATCCTCAAAGCTATCCCCTCAGGCCCTGCAACCGCCCCATCGCAATCCCACGACAGTACCGTTAGCGGCGCTCTCTCGAACGCGATTGGCCTTCTCGAGCAAGCCGCCAAACAGAACAACTCCGATGCGCTCTACTTACTCGCCGAGATAAATTTCTTTGGCAATTACAGTCATCCCAGGAACCTGGACGTGGCATTCAACCACTATCGCCAGCTCGCCAACGTGTACGGAAACACGACAGCCCAACACATGCTGGGAGTTTACTATTCGACAGGAATAGGTGATGTGGTGGAACGCGACCAAGCAAAAGCACTTCTCTATTATACCTTTGCTGCCATTCGAGGAAACGCTCGTGCAGAAATGGCAACAGCATTTAGGCATCACGCCGGCATCGGAACCACTAAGAACTGCGATGCTGCAGTGAAGTTCTACAAGAGCGTGGCGGACAAGGCTATTGCTTGGCATAGGTCTGGTCCCCCTGGCGGCATGGCTTGGGTTCAACAAGCATGGCGTATCTCAGATGACGATGGAGGCATCTATGGAGAAGGAGCCAGCGCTTCGAGTGCGGGCATGAACGCTTTCAAGCCCAGTCCAGGATCCGATGCGAACGCGGCCATCGACGATGTGATCGAATACTTGGATTTGATGTCTCAAAAGGGTGACTCTAAGGCATCCTACAACTTGGGCCGGATATACTACGAGGGCCAGCGAGGACTCGATCGGGACATCGACCTCGCTCGCAGGTACTTTTCCTTGGTAGCATCACGCTATTGGAAGAAAGACGGGCGGCTGCACGAGAGCCTCAAGCCTGGAATAGAAAAGATCGCCACCAAGGCAGCTGGTTATCTTGGCCGAATGTATTTGAGGGGCGACGGCGTAGCCCAGAACTTTGAAAGAGCAAGGCTCTGGTTCGAGCGTGGCATCACACAAGGAGATGCCCAGTCGCAGCACGGCCTTGGCCTGATGATGCTCCACGGCTACGGTCAAAAGGAGAATGTGAAGCTGGCTATGGAACTGTTCAAGGCTTCTGCTGATCAGGATTACGCTCCGGCCTTGGTACAGATGGGTCATCTTTACCTGGATCAAGGAGGCCAGGAAGACGTCAGGATCGCTAACAACTACTTCGAGCTTGCTGGCCGACACGGCAACATCGAGGCGCATTATTACATTGCGGAAATGATTCATCATGGCGTGGGACGGGAGAAGCTCTGTGGTGCCTCCTTGACCTATTACAAGAGTGTCGCTGAGAAGGCTGAGCCCCTAGTTTCGTCCTGGGGCGATGCCAATGACGCATACGAAGCCGGCGATTATGAGCTTGCGTTCCTCGAATACCTTCTGGCCGCTGAGCAAGGTTACGAAAAAGCGCAGACCAACGTGGCATACATGCTGGACTCGGTCCAGTCCCGCTTCTCCCTGTCGTTGCTGCTCCAGAAAACTCGAGACAACAACCCCCTGCTAAAGAACCCAGCACTCGCCCTTGTCTACTGGACACGATCATCCAGACAGTCCTATGTTGACTCACTTGTCAAGATGGGCGACTATTACTTCTACGGAATAGGCACCGAGCTTGATGTTTCTAAAGCTGTTCAGTGCTACACCGGAGCATCCGATTACTCTCAAAGTGCCCAGGCTCTGTTCAACCTGGGCTGGATGCATGAGAACGGTATTGGACTGGTTCAAGATTTTCATCTGGCCAAAAGGTACTACGATCATGCCCTGGAGGTGAATGAAGAGTCATATCTGCCAGTGACGCTTAGCCTGCTCAAACTCCGGCTCCGAAGCGCATGGAATACCTTGACACATGGACCAATTCACTCCATCCAAGATGAACCCAGTAAGTCCCTTTCGGTAGAAGCATCTCACCTTGTATATTCTAATAATATTCTTAGAACTTAAAAAGGACCGATCTCTTTCTGAATGGATCGCGAACTTTCTACAAGATGATGGCGCATACGACGACGAGTTCTATGCTGATGACGATCTTTACGATGGCGCCCTCGGCGGCGGAGAAGGCACAGGCGAGGATGATGGGGTACTGGAGAGTCTTCTTATCATTGGAATCACGTTTTCGCTGGTTTTTCTCCTGTGGTGGCGACAGAGGCTGCAGCAGGCTCACCAACAGGCCGAGGATGCTCGGAGGAGAGAGCAAGGACTGCCTCCGAACCCGCGGCCGGACATCGCGCAGGGTCCTCCTGGCTTTGCTGGCTGGGCAGCGGGTGGTGTAGGCCTGTAAAATATTAAGAGTGGCGGGCGTTTCTATTTCTCTTATGGGTAGCATTGGAGCGATGGCGTCTTTGGATTCATTGATACATAGAATTACGCACAAGATTCAATGGGGATTTCATATACAGCGAGACTCGATACAAGGGATTCTTGGCCTCGGAAGATCTCAATCAGCGACTCGGCCCACGGGACCAACAAGTTCAAGTCAAATACTCATAGCTTCTTGAATTTCCTACTAATGAATGGCATGACCTCGTTTTTTGATCTCTTCTCGAAGCATTCCAATCGGCCCAATGGAGCAAGTTAACCCTACTTACTATACGCATTTTGAATCCTGCCCTCTAACTCCGTGTGAGCTGCTGAAAGCTGACATCTCAAAACAACATAATATAAGGCCACTAGAAAAAACGAGCTATGGTTGTAGGAGCTGCTAGGTGCTGTGGATGACATAACTTCTAGATGAGCCTCTTTTTCAAAGCTTTCTTACTTTTGAATTCACAGTGTTTGATGCCGCCGCAACTGCTCGCCAAGCATGCAGGATGACACGCTTAGAAGCAAATTCAGACGCCAACAAAGAAGCGAGAGAAGCCCGACGACCTTGCATGTGTAACACGAAGCATTGGCTTTGAGATGGTGCAGGATGATGAGACGTTTCGGGATGCGGCTGAGCCCGGGATGGCCAACGTCCGTGAGGCGTTTAATATTCCTTTCTTTATATCCGTTGTTGCATTACCAAGCACTGTCTTTGTCCTCGTGCGCTTTCAAGGTACTGATACTAAAATATCACGAAAGAACTGATGAAAGCAACCCAAACTACGGACTGGTCTAGTACGTACTACGTAACGTTAGTAGGCTTAAGCAGCAGCCATAAGCTGAGCGCACCTCGATTCCATCCGAATTCAGCAACGATAAACGTGAATTTTCTCCAAAGGACACGGAGGTTGGTCGATCTCTTCAATAGTAGCCGCCGGGGGCCACACATCCCTGCCATCTCCGGCCCCCTCTGAACCTGTGAAACTCCAGAGGCGTAACGCAACCCTGCCACAGATCGTCGCGCCTAAAGTACGGAGTAAGGGTAGAATGGCTCCCCCTCTTTATGCATCAAGCGCTCGAGGATGAGTCTACCTATTTATGACTTTTTCACATTGGCATCTGGCGGTAGTTGGATTCCTGTTATATTAAAATACCTGTATTCCCTTTTCGAGGGGGGGCTTCTGGTCCTTCTGTTGTCAGAGTTGCGTTCATTCTTGAAACCATCCCTGTGACGGGAACTTTATCCACTTATCCGGACCTGTTTACCCAACCTTGGCAACTAGGGCCCTCCTCCCGCCCTCGAGCTCAATCACTGGTTGCCCTGGCTGCGTGCACTTGTCCATTCCAACAACAGAACAAACGATAAACCTCCACTTTCAATACAAATATGGCGACATTTGTGCGGCGCTCTCTGGAGCGTAGAGCTGATGATGATGATAACGACTACAACGACCGTGTGTCCTGGCCTGACAACGAGGGCGTTAGTTGGTGGTATACTAAGGTAGGCGGCACTCCCCCAATTCTTGACCTATGCGCATCTACGCTCCTCGCCTGGTTCTGATTGAATTGAAATTAGAATGGATATATAGTCAAGTGGACAATCCTCGCCGTGATTGTCTCGCTCTTCATGCTCTGGGTCGTGGGCGGATACTGGCATGCAAAGAAGAGGATCCAAAAGGGCCTCCGGCCTCTGGCATATCACCGAGTAAGCCAGCCTCGAATGTCCCGTCTACCAGCTTCTGACATTATTCTCTAGTGCTTCGTGAGCAGGCGCATGATGGCTCAGGTCGACCCTAGATACGCATACCCTCCACAACCATACTATGCCGGCTATCCGCCACCGGACGGATATGCGAACTACAACCACGGACAAACCGGCGGATATCCCATGTACAATATGCCTCCACCAGTCTACGATCCAAACCGTCCACCAATGTACGAGGGTCCTCCGGAGGGCGGCTCCAAGATCAATCCGACCCAGGGACAGGAGAGGCGAGAAGATGGACCTGCAGACTACCAACCGCCGTCGGGACCTCCGCCTGCAAGATAAATGGGAAGAACCGAGCAAGAGGATACAGATGCCATGATGGATGAATATTTGAATCGTCAAGGGACAGAGGACCGGCGGATACACGAATATAACGACTACCAAAGGGTCTGCTGGGAAAGTATCAAATTGAACGTCAACTTGCTAGCATATATACATACCATGAATAGACACGAATCGACGGTATACCTAGTGTTACGAAGAACCAACACGAAGACCTCTTTACCAATTAACTAGTGACCAGAACTCCAATCGCCTTGGGTATATATGTGTGCTACTTCCGCTACTCCCTCTAGTCCAAGTCCATCGCGTCTGAATCATCGTCGGTACCGGGTACGTTCGTGTTAATCGTTGAATCATCATCTATCGTTGGAGGCTCCGTCTTGCCCTCCCTCTCCAGCCGCTGCTGCTCCCTCGTACGACGGCGTGACTCAATGATGGCCTTGCGCACGCTGTCCTTGTCCTCAGGCACCGTCAGCGACTTGGGGTCGCTGTAGAGCACGACTTGCATGCCGGCCAACTCGCCATCGCTGTTGGCTAGGACGGAGGGAGGGATGCGGGTTGCGCGCAGGTGCTTCTCGATGTCAGGGAGGAAGACAAGCTTGCCGGGGTCATCGGTCTCGCTATCGGATGAGAGTTCGTCTTCGATATTGTAGATATAGACTTTATGCTTAGAATCGTCTAATTGCATCGAATCATCAGGGGCCGATGGTTTGTGGGAGGTAGAGGGCGTTGGGTTTGCGGGTTCCTCGACGGGGACATAGAGCTTAGAGCCACCCTGCTCTGTAAGTGCAACGACTGTTAGCTACTGAACTTAGACAAGGTATCGAGTAAGAAGAGGAAAGGTAAGGATAAACGTACCAAGATTGAGCAGACTTAGGCGCTTGGAAAGGCGCTCATTATCCTGAGTCTCTGCCTTTCGCTTGCGCCGCAGCCTCCTCGTCTTGTCTATGCCGTCGGTCGCAGCCGGGGCGGCGGAGGAGGGAGATTGCGCTCCGTGCAACATGATTGTGGTAGTAGTGTCTCCCCTCCGTGCCGCAAGGCTTAAAAAATGGGAACTTTAACCCCTTCAACATTCAAAAACGCGCGTCGAATCAACGAGCAGGAGAAGGACACCGCGGCCACCTGTGGCGAGGATAACGTAGGTATTCTTGCCTGATGTTGTCGGATCTGATCGCGGATTCCTACTAGGCCGTCTGTCCTGAGCAGAGGAGAGTTGCTCACGATGTGGGTGTGCATCAATCGCAGAGTCGTCGGCACCGGCAGTAGCAGTGGTAGCAGTTCTGGCTGGCGCGGAATTGCAGCGGCGAGCCTCAGCGGTTGCGATAGCGGTTGCGGGGGTTGGAGTCGGCGCTGTCCGCCCTGGAGCTGGAGGACGAGCACGGGTGGGCGTGGGCCTTATGTATCCCTCTTGACTCATTCTTGTAGAACTTTCCACTCTCCGCCGGCGCCGCCACCACCAATACCACTACAGCAACAACTTCTCCTCCACAACCACCAACGACTCCCCACAATCGTCGCTTCGACCCCGCGGCCGACGACAGCATCTACGCGCGACATCTTCAAGACCACGACGAGACTTCCCTTTTTCTTTTTACGTCGGTCCTACTCCAGCGCGACCATGGCCGAGTCCGAGCTCAAGTGGCCCGCTGCGCGCGTGCGCCAGACCTTCCTCGAGTACTTTGAGCAGAGGGGCCACACGATAGGTATGCGATAGTGCGGGCACCACGTCCTGTCACCTCGGATGGCTTCACAATATTCTCATTTTCCTCCATGAGGGCGCTTCTATATCATCATCCGCTTTTTTATCCTCGTCTCGAGCTTCAAAGACGCTGACAAGGATTTCTTCTCCGATACAGTCCCCTCCTCCTCCGTCGTCCCTCACAATGACCCCACCTTGCTCTTCACCAATGCGGGCATGAACCAGTTCAAGCCCATCTTCCTCGGCACCATTGGCAAAACGGACCCTATGGCCAGCCTCAAGTCTGCTGTCGACAGCCAAAAGTGCATTCGCGCTGGTGGCAAGCACAATGATCTCGACGACGTCGGCAAAGACAGCTATCACCACACGTTCTTCGAGATGTTGGGTAACTGGTCTTTCGGCGATTACTTCAAGAAGGAGGCGATCCAATACTCTTGGGAGCTGCTTACAAAAATCTACGGTCTTGACCCTCAACGCCTTTATGTCACATATTTTGAGGGTGACGAGAAGTTGAAGCTCGAGCCGGACCTGGAGGCCAAGGATCTATGGCTGTCGGTTGGCGTGCCCGAGGACCACATCCTTCCCGGTAACATGAAGGATAACTTCTGGGAGATGGGTGACCAAGGTCCTTGCGGTCCTTGTAGTGAGATCCACTACGACAAGCTCGGTGGCCGCAACGCCTCTAACCTCGTCAACATGGATGATCCCATGGTTGTCGAAGTCTGGAACAACGTTTTCATGCAGTACGACCGACAAAAGGACGGCAGCCTCAAGTCTCTTCCCGCCAAGCACATCGACACCGGTATGGGCTACGAGCGACTAGTCTCTGCTCTCCAGGATACTATCTCCAACTACGCCACCGATTGCTTCACTCCCCTCTTCAAGAAGATTGAGGAAGTGACCGGCGCCCGACCGTATACCGACAAGTACGGCAAGGACGATGCCGACGGTATTGACACCGCCTACCGTGTTGTTGCCGACCACATTCGAACACTCTCCTTTTCCATTGCTGACGGTGCCGTCCCTAATAACGACGGCCGAGGCTACGTCGTCCGACGTGTCCTGCGACGAGGTGTACGATATGCCAGGAAATACTTCAACGCCGATATTGGTGCATTCTTCTCCAAGATCCTACCTGCTCTGGTCGACCAGA